>JAVQJG010136420.1:0-12830 GCA_036024015.1 Craterocephalus amniculus | reverse complement strand
TTGAAAGAGGAATGCTGAAGGGATATGAAGCACAATCAGTAGGCGCATGCTGCTGGACGAATAGTGAAATAATACGCTTTTTTTCCGGGTCTTATAACCAAACAGTAAATCTGACTCTTAAGAGGTCAGGGCCTCACCAGCCATGAACCTCACTGCACGTCACTGGGCAGGACAATACAAAGGCTGCAGGGCTCATACTAAAGCTCTCATACACCCTTCAGGTCTGTAAGTTATTATTTTGTAGTAACCATAGTTCTAATCTTAAGTTCAAATCTGATTGTTGGTAAGAAATGTATCCATCTCTAAATGACTTACTGATGTGATTTATGTTTCTTATTCTTCAATTCTTTCTACATTCATCCAATATTCAACATTTATTTCTAACACCATATCACTGGGACACATTGATGCAACACTGCATCAAAGACCATCTAAAGAAAAAATAAGAGACAAGGAGCATTCTGAGAGGGAGTGTTTCAGACCATTTAGACTCCAGGAGTTTCAGTTTCTAAAGAACCCATTCTGAGGTTGCTATAGTGTATTGCAAATGGGCCCCAAAAAGCTTTCCTTTTCTAAATGAAAAAAAAAAACATCTATGTATCCATCCATCTTCTATACCCATTCAATCCATTGTAGAGTCATGGTTGATGGAGCCCATCTTCGCTGCTAAGTATTAAAATAAATATATAAATGAAACTGAAAACAAGGGGATGAATTGTCTGAGGTGAATATACAGTATACTGCGTATTCTGTACCCTACTTTCAGAAATGGTATGGCACACTTGAAGTTGAACATGCCTCTGAACTGAAACACATAATATAGACAACCTTTATGAAAAAATGTTTTTAGCATTTTACAGTAGCTGTTAAATACTGATGTTCTTTCTTCTGCATCTTTGCAGTATACTTCCCAGCTAAAAAACTACCGTGGTGTCCACTCAGACAACGACAGCATCTGTTTATAGCCAATAGAAAGATAACAGCTATAATACAACTAACGGCTGTTTTATAACTGAGTACTTGATTTAATTTCAAACTAAATCCAATCTATCATGTTCTAAGTGCTTCAGTCTGCCAACCAGACTGCCCTGCTGCACAGAACCATTTCCATTTTCCTGCTTGGTTCACCTTCAGTCCAATCTGCAACTTCTACTAAAGTCAGTGAATATTACTTTCTCAAAACTCTGTGATGCTTTATGTAACATTCTAACCTTCAAATGAAGATTGAAGTTCTAAAATCAACATGATGTACTATCACTTGTATAACTAATGGTTTACATTATGCATTCTGCAGTGCTGACAGCTCTGTGGTCAGTATGATAGGGGTTTGCAGGAATGTTGCTCAGATCCATGTGGTTTTCTCTCACCTTTTTATCATCCCTTACTGTTGTGGGTTCATACATTAATCATGAAGTCTGAGGCTGAGCTTTGTTTGAAAAATGCATTTGCTGTATTATATGCACAGAGGAGAGGGGAAATAACTAACAAGAAAAAGAGCAAATATCTGAGAAGGTCTATGAACATTTGTACAATTTGGGATGTTTATGCAGAGGTACACTCAGGAGTCACTGGGTATATCGATTCTTTTAGCCTCCTAGTTGATATGCATTTGATAAAGTACTATTTGATAGTAGTCCACTTAAGACAGTTTCTTTCAACTTATAGCAACAATAAGCACTTGAAAAAAATGCTTTTCCGTTAAGGTCACAGTGAAAAAATAGCTGCATGTACTTTAGAGACACCTTTAACAACTGAAATCCCTAAAGCTTGCTGCATTAAGCAGAGCTTTGCAGATATTGAAGAGCAAGTAAGAAAAATAGAATGGGAAAAAATACTTGAACTAACTCATCCTGTATTACATTCTAACAAAACAGGGGTAATTACTGCTTCCTAAACAGTAGCATATATTGTATACACAATTATCACAATTCATCAAGCAGTTAGCTAAGAGCATTTTGGTTTGCAAAAGTGGAACACTCACCACATTTTCATCAAGTTTTATAATGCTGTGCATTATGAAATAAATAGATAATTAGCTGGAAAAGGCAACGTTTGAGAAAGTGTCTGCAACTTGTCAAATTGTGTTGGTACAGATTTAAGAGATATTTTGCTATAAAACCCTTGAACAACAGATCAGTGTTACTGAAATTAAGATAACTGACAGCATGACCAATCAAGTCTTCCTGCCACTACAGAAGAAACATGTCCATTATTTGCTTATATCAAATGATAATTAACACTGACTGAATTGATTATAAATGTGCATTACAAATAAAGTTGTATTGTATTGTATTGTAGCTCTATGTATATCACAACATTTCAAACACAGTTTGAAATATGTCCTTTTTTTGTCAAAAGTGGTAACAGAGTGATATCAGCAAATCATTTCTGCTATCACACAGGCTCACACCCTGATAGACAAATCAGGAAGCAACATGGGGTTCATTTTCTCACCCAAGGACATGTAGCCTGGGGAAAACTGGAATCAATCTAACTTCTTCCAACAATTCAACTTTCCAGTTTGGCAGACAACTGCCCCTCCACCAGAGCAACAGCCACCCTATGTGCATCAAACTATCCATTGAGACCTGGTATATGACATATTTACCTATACAAGTGTAATGGTGGCCTCAGGTGTTAATGGTTAATCATGAAAGTTACATTCTGCAGCTAGCGCTACAATTATTTCATTGTATCCATGTTCTTTATCATCAAAATTAATTTATCTTAGAGTTGTATTAGAATTTCAGGGCATTTCCCAGGGTGGTATAAATCTGCCTGCTCTGCTTGGTAATTCCTCTGGCTTGGTAAAGTGTCGTGTGTTTGAGTTGTACCCTATTACCCTTTATCATCACTAACAGCACCTCTGGTTCCCTGTAATTCTGTTTGTTTGCAGAACTGTCACTCACTCCATTCAGTTGCCATCTTCTAGTCTTTTCCTCTGGGCCTCCTTTCAGTCTTTCTCTTTACACAAGTTGGGAAGTGAAAGTTCCCATCTCACAAGGTTAAATCCATCCTAACCTATTGTTGTCACTGCTCAAGATGGCCTAATGTTACCTGGAGCACTTCCTATCCAAGTTTATCTGGACTGACAGAACTGTTTGTTTTTTTCTTCCTTTTTTTTAACATCTAAAAAATTGTGTAAATATCAGTTTTTCTTGTGGAGAAGATAATAAGTTACACAAAAGTATATTTCAAAACAAGATGTAGAGATTTTGTGGAAGGCTATGTGTCAGACCAACTAAACTGTCAAAATGTTGTTTCATCTGAGCCTTCACTGTCCTATCTTTCAAATTAGACTAGATAAATAACATTTTACAGGCTTTAGAGGTTACCAGAGGCATAAATCAATAGCTTGGTGGATGCTTATGAGACAGTATCCTGAATAATAGGGTTTTATTTGTATAACGCTATTAAATATGAGCCACTATCAATTTCAACAGTAAAGTTGGACTTTCTTTAAAGCGCTTATTAAGTTTATAAGTATTCTTGTAATGTGGAGATGCTTTCTCCATTAACAACAACAGTTAAGTATATATTATTGTAGAAGAATGCTTTAAAGTTATGTTTATCCTTTTTGGTTATCTTTATCAGTGGTCAGTTTACTGAGAGGATCATCAGAGCAAAGTGCAGCGGTTTCCACTGTCCCGAAACATTACTTACTGTTACAGCAGCTTATATTTTCTTTGTCAGAGCATA
This sequence comes from Craterocephalus amniculus, assembly GCA_036024015.1. Lineage (NCBI taxonomy): Eukaryota > Metazoa > Chordata > Actinopteri > Atheriniformes > Atherinidae > Craterocephalus > Craterocephalus amniculus. Next base: position 9,131 of record JAVQJG010136420.1, on the reverse strand, counting down.
TATTTGGGTACTTAAAGGCAGATTCAAATATTTTATTTTACTATTACTTTATTAACATAAAATGATCATAAATCATTTTCAGTTATAGTGTTATTGATTTAGATGGCAAATATTCAGATAACTCTATTAGTAATTTCTTTTATAAGCTGACTTTAGAATTTGAATTCTAATTCATTCATTCTTCCACTAAGGTGGACATGATCATTTTAACAATGTTGACACTTACAGTAATTTATAGGTCTCGATCTTCATCAGTACATAATTAAAAAAAATAGAAAAGAAAAAAAGCCAAGGTTTCTAACATGTCTTAGTATTAGTTATCAAAAACACATAAAACACATTAAAATAGGACCACAGTGGTGCCCAGGGTTATGGAGCCAAAATGTGTCAGAGGAAATAGCACATGAATTTTGACTGGTGTATTCCTGCCGGCTAATCAGCTGGACTTCAGCCTGCCTGGGGTGTTTAATCAACCCATCGCCTTTCAATACATGACTTCCAAAGACTGCCTGAAAATTAGCTTTGAAAATATTTTTCTTTTACTTTTTTGTGTATAAGCATAGTTTGATCTGTACGTGACTGTAGGCTAACAGACTATTTACTGCATGCATCATTGTATTTGCACGGTAGCTTCAAACCGTATGATTCAATTAAGAAACAACCTGCAGAAGGGAGGGGTGGTGAAGAATTGCATTTTTCACTCTACACCCTAAAAATGTATTGTAAAATGTAACTAAATTAATTAAACAGCAAATGTGATTTCATCTGAAATTGCTAAATTCCACAATAGCTGTACTGAAATACTCTACTGAGCTATTGGGTCATTAGCAGGTAGACCGCATTCAAATATACATGTAGCCTACAGTTGTATGTAGCCACCATACAACTGAATTTACTTTAAGTTCCACCCAGTGTTATATCGTGTGAATGTGATTTTATGTGTTTTTATATGTTTTTATGTTTTACCTGCCTGCAAAACAAATTTCCCTCAGTGGACAATAAAGTGAAGTTTGAAGTGTAAAAAACAACAGACAACTAAGGAAGTGATGGCAGTGACACATGAGTACTGTAATATTCATGACATGAAGCATGAGGATCATCTTTATTTTTTGTTTGCTTTACTTGATTTAAGCATCTTCTGTTTCTTTTGTATTTACTCACCTTTAATGAATTGGAAAACACATCCACAGAGAGCCATTAGGCTGCAATCCAGAGGTATTTGTTAAATATGGAACAGTATCATTAATCATGGCTTAATCGGTTCATCAGTATATTTTCCTGTTAAATTCATTACATGTTTCAATGACACTTTCTCACATGAAGTTAAAAGTGAGGTAAAATAAGTAAATCCCTTCCATCATTTTCCCGTAACATAGATCACCAAATATGTTTAACCTTTTCTTTTTAGCTTCAGGACATAGTAAGAAATTCAGGGGCAGTATTCATTGCAATGACATTTTGTAATATAAATATTCAGAGCAGGAATGTTGTTGCCCATTTCAGTTTCTGTAATGAAGAGAAATGCTTCAGTGGAGACAAGCATGTAGAGCTGTGAAACACTTGGCTACCTTCCCTTCTCAAAACAAGCCTATATTACAGTAATTATATATAACACACACACATACACATACACACACACTCACATACACAACTCCCTCAAGTATATTTTTCATGGAAACAGATGCTTTATAGTTTGTCATGTTTCTAAATAGTTAACTGTACCATAGATACATAATGGGAGCAGCAGCAGACCATGTCACACAAGGATTATGACAACATTCTTTCATGGCTTTTCATTTCCATAGTATTAACTCCAGTCACTCTGAGTTTGCTCTTTTTACACAGTCTCACAAATCCTTTTTTTTTTCAACTGTTGCATCCATCCAAAAAACAACAGAAATAACTGATGGGACATGTAATAGACTTCAGCGCCCCCTTAATGGTCCTTTGTATAGGAGCTCTGTGACTCTCTTTCCGGGATGCATGCTTGAGCATCTTAATGATAGATATATGAAGATCTGTGCCACACAAGAAGAAAACAGGACTTTCACTGTCATAAGTGATCATGTACTTGTTTCTTATTTTCAGCTTTCTCGTAGATTTGCAGTTCAAATCCATTTGAAGTTTTCAGAAGTTCCGTCTGCATTTCATGAGTTTGTGGAAGGCCTGCTTGAATTCATCATTAAATGCAGTGTATATGACAGGATTGATCAGAGAGTTTAAGTAACCCAGCCAGGTAAAGATATCAAAGAGCACAGGATCAAACCAGCAATCTTTACATATGGCCATGACAAGCGTGACCACAAAGAACGGGAGCCAGCAGACAATAAACGCTCCCAGGATAATGCCCAAAGTCTTGGTCGCTTTCCTCTCCCGCGCTGCACAGATACGCTTCCTCTCCAGCACGCTGTCTGCCAGCTTCACTTTCACACTGTTCATGAACAGAGGTGATCCTCCCCCTCCGCCACCTCCTTCACTGCCAGAGTGTAGGTGTGGGTCCTGGTGGGAGGCAGAATTAAGAGAACAGAGAGAGGATCCCGCAGAGGTCTGGATGAGCTGTGCAGTTGTGAAGCGCTTCCCAGATGGTGAAGGGGTCTTAAAAATGCGAGATCGTGCAGCAACGTAAATCCGTCCATAGAGAATAATAAGTAGCACTGAGGGAACGTAGAAGGCGCCGAAGGTGGAGTATATGGTGTACGAGATCTGATCTGTATTCACCACACACTCTGTCAGCTCCTCATGGGCTTTGGCTTGCCGCCAGAAAAGTGGAGGCATGGAAATAGATATTGAAATCACCCACACTACCCCGACCATCATCCCTGCTCGCCTCGTGGTGCGCCGTTTCGAATACTCCAGTGCATCTGTGATGGCCCAGTAGCGGTCCAGTGCAATCACACACAAGTGCAAGATGGACGCCGTGCAGAAGGTGATGTCAGATGACAGCCATATGTCGCAAACAATCTGCCCTAGCGACCAGGTTTTGCTGACAGTATAGACGATGCTAATCGGCATGACCAGAATGGACACTAACAGGTCTGTAACGGCAAGGGAACCTATAAGGAAGTTGGCAGGGGTGTGGAGCTTCCTGGTCAGAAAGATGGTTGCAATAACAAAGGCATTTGAAAGCACAGTAGCTAAGGTAACGATAGCTAACAGCACAGACAGGGAGACCTGGAGGCTGAGGAGTGTGCCTTTAGGCCAGGGCGGAGCGTCACTGCTGTCAGGAATCTCTGTGAAGTTACCAGTGATGTTGTCCAGCGAGTTGTTATCCAACGCCATCGCACTAAAAGTCCAATAAATCTTTTTATATACAGTTCAAACCAGCCTCATAATTATAATCTCATTGCATGTGGGGAGCCGTTTATCACATTCACGGAATAAAACTTTGTTGTGATGTGGCAACAGTCTTGAATGCGGAAGCTTTTGCTTTTCATTCCTCTTTTTGTAATCAACCTCTAAGCATCCACTTCCATCATTTCAGTTCAAAAATAATGATCCTGATGATTTAATGAAAGCCTAATTTGTCCATTTTACTTCTTCAGTATTGACTGGCTTCTCCGGTGGAGCTGCTGAAGAGCCTCCTCATTTGTGCTTGGATCCGGACACACAAACACTCTCTTATCTCATCTCTCACCAACAGCCAGCAGGCAAACACACCTTCAGACCAAGCTTTTCTATCCATCAAATGTTTTAATGGGCTCCACCTTCTAAATGAAGCTAAGCAGGGAGCTGCACGTTGGAAGACGTTGCCGACAGACACAGAGCTTTTCTTGTTCTTTCTTTCTTATCTTTTTCGAGGTCCACATGAGGCCTTCTGAATTGAGGTCTTTGCTGAAACTTGCCTGCGCCTGCTGTTTCAGACGATGCTGGGAAGGTAAAACATCAGAGCTGAAGGATCAACATCAAAACGAGTTGAGAACACAATTGCAGTTATATTGTCTGCTCAGAGATAATTGTCTAACATCCAGGGGCTTGTTTTATTTGCAGTTATACTCAGGCTTTCTAAATTGTGATGATCAGCAAAACCATTTTTTTCTGCTCCCAGAGCTTTTCTGTTAACTGTTCTTCTTTGCAGTATTGACTGTCTGGTAAAGATTCACTTTTAACAGTCATACCATACAGATTAGGGAATTAAGAGTTTCATCCAGCATCCTGAGACATTTTCATCCTGCAAGAGACAAATGAGAAGGAAAGAAAAGAAAATGTTAGATTTATTTTTTTATGTTATCACTATGTATTTTGTACATATATACACAAATCGTTTACCACCTCTATAATAGTGACCACAATTTAGGAGAAATTAATGCACCTGAGCACAATAGGTTAAAATTTTTTCCTGTCAAGCTGACATAATAATTCAAAAAGTTGTGGACAAAGCATTCATACATCTCCATTTTTTTTTAAAGGATCCCTAAAGAAAAACAATAGGGGGGAAAATGATCATTTGGAAAAAATTACAACCAACCTGTTTGTTTTTATTATTCTTATATCTTGAAATTATTTCCCACATAAGCTTGTTACATACAGATTCAGTTTAAAGGCTAAACAGGCTACCAATCCTAAAACATTATTTCTCGAAAGTATTTTCTGCCTAATATTACCTCTGAGCTCATCAACTACACGGAACTGGAGAAGTGACAGTTATGAAGAGGGAGACCCAACCGTGTTGCCTCAAGGTCAGAGTTACAGAATATTATCACAGCATGATTACTAGACTTACTTTCAAGTACATGAAACAGACTGCAAGTGAAATGTGGAAATGTGTCATTAGACCCAGAGGGGATGAAGACTTCAAATGATGTATAATAACCTTATAAGACACCCCCATCCCCTCTCTAGCTTTCCATCTGTCTAATAAGCTTTCTTTTAATATTTAAGAACGATGTGATGGGTATTCACTGCTTATACTGCAGATATTTTACCACAAATGGTTAGATATGTGTAAGTTATACGCAGAAATATTGGTCTAACATTAGGATCAGTTGCTAAACAATTTGTTGACTGTTGCTAGACAATCAGCAAATTGACAACATCAGCTGTTAGCGGTTTTGTCCTTGTTGTGTTGCATGGCTTAGCCCTGAAACTTACAAGATTTATTCATATTTAAGTCATATTAGTCATTGAGATGGCAGTGGTTTAACTGACCAAAAATCTTTTTAAACTTTTTTTTTCAGAGGCAATTCTGAACAGTCTGCCTGATATTAAAGGGCAAAAAAAAAGTGTCCGCTGATTGATCAGAAGCTCTGTAAAACTTAACTGAAGTCTGCATCAGAAATATTTAGATTAAAATAAAATAGAACAAAGTTTATTCACTAGAATTACAGTATATCTTAATTTAGAAATATTTAATATTATAAACATTTTAAAGAAATTAAGTGATGTGAAGAATTACATTTATCAAAAAACAAAGAGTGTTTTTTACCACCTTAATTAATAATGTTTACCTTTTCACATTTAACACATCCTTCATCTGTGTTAAGATTTCCAAGTGTAGCCTATACTTGTGATTCTGATACAACTGTGCAAATCACCTCCATAAATTCAAGGATTGATTGGCATTTTGACTCTTGAGGGATAATTATTTCACTTTGAATGTGGCGGTATAATATGCTGAGCCTGTAGAAATTGTAGTTTCATCTAGAGATGGCTGTGTGAATAGCAAATCAAACGACTTATAATATTATAAATGCATTAATGTATTCATAAGTAAATATCTACATTTAAAAAAAGTTAGTATTGATTTGTGTGTTATTATAACGGTGCTCTGAGTTATGTTTTTATTTGGAGAGTCGATATTAAAAAGCTGGTTTTGCTTTCATAAACCTCATTTGTTGATTAGAAAAGCAAGGAGTAACTGAAGAATTTCATGAGCTCCATCTCAAGGTGATCCAAACAGGATTTGTGAAGCTGATCACTGATTACTAGAAAGGTTTGGCATACAATTTTAAGACACTTAATTAGGTCCACCTTGTTAGAACTGGATTGGACTCCCTTTGCCTTCAGGGCTAACTTAGTTATTTGTGGCAGTGATTCAACTAGGTGTTCGGAACAGTCCTCAGAGATTTTTTGGTCTAAATTCACATGATAGCGTCAAACAGCAGCTGCACACCCATGATGAGAATCTCCCGTTCTACCACATCCCAACAGTGCTCTGTTGGATTAAGATCTGGTGACTGTGGAAGTCACAGTGAACACAGGAACAGTTGGAGATGATTTGAGCTTTGTGACATGGTGCATTATTCTGCAGGAAGGACCCATCAGAAGATGTGCACACGAACATGAACTGTACATGAACTGGTGATTTACAGCAATCACCCTTTTAACAATTTGTCTTCACAACATGTTCACACCCCTGTAAACACGACCCACAACAGTGTCCAGTAAATTACTGTCCCTAAAAGAAAAACGGTTCATGACTGCATTCATATTGTAGTGCCCCTGAGCTAAATGTAGTCCCACCAAGTTTTCTGTTGCTGTAGCTCAACTGCTTCAAGGCTCAAAGTGTTGCATGATGGTCAGAGATGGTGTGGTTGTTATTTGTAGTTTTCCCATCTCAAGTCAGTCCATTCTCAACTGACATCAACAAAGCATATTTGTTCTGGCTTTATGGACAATTTTTGATAAACTAGAAATTATTGTGTAAGAAAACTCCCCAGTTGCTAATTAGTTTCTGAAAAACTCAGGCCATCTGGCATCATCGAATCCACATTCAGTCACTGAAATTCCCTTTCTTTCTGATGCTCAGTTGGAACTTCAGAAAGTCATCTTGACTACATCTACATAACTAATTGATTTTGGCTGTTGCCATGCGATTGGTAGATGAGCTATTTGTGTAAATAAGTCATTCATCAGCGTCCCTGATAAAGTGGCTGCATTGTGTATATCATTTACAAACATCGAAGGCATATTTCATTTACAGTTTAACATTTGTTGGCGTGCAAATTTAAATAAAGCTATCTTTAACAGGTGGAGTTCGAGCTAGTGAGTCTACCCCGACTATCTGAATCAGATATCTGACCTCATGAGGCGTTCTTGTTGTAATTCTGATATGGGCTCGGAAAAATCCGACTTCCGAGAACAAATCTAATGCATTATTATTCCACAGTTCTTCTGGTCTTGTTTTTTTTTTTTGGTGTTTGGCAAAAAGAAATTGGTTTATTACTACCACAAAGTGGTCTGGACTGTGAACCAGAAAGAAGTCCCAGTTTTTCAAATATGCAATACAATATGCACACTGTGTTTGAAGAACCTAAGCACAATTTTGAATGATAAACAGGAAAAGATACAATAAATGTGTTTCAAAGGGTTCCATTTTTAATTTTACACTCCTCACATTGCCACTCTTAAACCTTTCTTCTTACTGTATTTTCGCACATTTGCAGTGGAAATGATTATTGCACTTAGCACAGGTGCTGATCCTTTCAAACTCTGGCCTTTCACCATGCAAGCAAACTGTAGGTGCTTGCTGATTCAGGTCCATGCGTGTTAAGTGCTCGGGCAGAACACTTTGTCTGAAGAACTGTACACAGCATCTCTTCGTCTCTGGCTACACAAGTGATAATTAAACCCCACTGTGTCCTAAATCACAGAGTTGCAGTACTGGATACATGTTTGTATCTAGAATATACAAACATGTGAAGCTTAGCTGTAAGCATCCAGTGTTTTGTAGGACTTCAGGCTTTCCAAGGAATAGAGAATTGGTGTCTTGATCAAATTTATGGCCAATGAAATTTGTGCCATTTCTTCTTTTATCCACTCACCTGTAAAGTATCTGATACATATTGATCATTAAAGAGAGGGTAGGAGAGGTTTTCCAGGAGCATTTTTTACTATATTGCTTAGAATCTCCTTTACCACAGGATTGCAGCCTATAAATGAAATGTTCCAAAAGAAAAAAGAAAACATTTTAGTCATGTTTGAAACAGATAGGACTGAAAAAACACCCAATTATTTTAATTGGCCCGGTCTGAAAGATTGGATGGTGACATGTCTATCAAACTCAACTGCAACTCCACAAACAGTGCGCTCCCATCTTCATACACAAATCTGCGCTCTCAGAGGATTGGAGCACTAGTAAAGGCAACAAGGCAATAGTTTGAGCTAGGGAAGCTACATTAGCTAGCATACCTCATCACAACAAGGTACACTCTTAAACATAAGGGATGTTATGGCATGGATAAGTAGTGATGTAACGTTCATGAACAAATACAATCTTTGGAATGGCTTGAACGATGGGAACGGAGTCATTCAGTTATCTATCCGTCCGTTCCACCGAACACAGAAGTGCAGTGGAGCGGCTGATCTGCAGCTTTACGGCTGATCGCTGCAGCTCCAGTCAGAGTGCTTCCACCAGGAGCGCGTCAGCATTTCTGAATTGTCCCTGAGGAGGATGTTCGAAGTCTGCACACTGCCCATGTCAAACAGATTTCAAACAGATCTTCAGATATGAGCAGCATGAGACACAGACGACCCCGGTGAATATGGCTGGTGAAATATAACAAAGCTTTATTTGGACATTGAGGGTAGGAACCTGAATTTCCACTGCTGTGGCCAGGGACAAATGTCTCACTAAAATACCAAAGTTGACGGTAATAATTTTTCACTCTTAAAGCTTTTCTGTGTTACAGCTCTGGAATGTATTTAATCTAAAATGTATTTGTGGATTATTCCATTCAAAACAAAAAATCATGACACTCTGTTTGATATTTGTTGAGATATTACATACTGGATCAGTGTAACCAACTAATACTTATACGGCTACAAAGTACTAACTTGGCTTAAAGGGATAAATTGACTGGTATTTACTCTTGTGAAGGCTGAGTGTCTGCCTTTGCAAAAACACATACCACTTTTAAATGAGCATTGTTTACTACTTACACTAACGAGAAAATGTTAACCTAATCTTGGAACATGCCATTCTGTCTCCTGTTTCAACACACTAAGAAAAGTGTAGCGTCGTAATACACATTAGTAAGAAAGCTCTTAAGATTCTCAGGCAGAACTTCAGATTTTTTTAGGGCCTTTTCACATGGCGTGCTCGGGCCCGGGTCCGAGCACGTTTGACCACAGATTTTGTCCATGTGAATGCAAACAGGCCGGGCCCGGGCGCGGCACGGGTGGCCCAGATTGGG
>JAVQJG010136419.1:0-10974 GCA_036024015.1 Craterocephalus amniculus | reverse complement strand
GAGGGAGGATGGAGGGAGGATGGAGGGAGGATGGAGGGAGAATGGATGGAGGATGGAGGAAGGATGGAGGGAGGGAGAATGGAGGGAGCATGGAGTGAGAATGGATGGAGGATGGAGGGAGGATGGAGGGAGGATGGATGGAGGGAGGATGGAGGGAGGATGGAGGGAGGATGGATGGAGGATGGATGGAGGATAGAGGGAGAATGGATGGAGGATGGAAAGAAGGATCATCATCTGAGTAGATGGATCACGAATAGATGATTAATTTTAAACATGTTAAGAAAGAAAGAAAAAGAAAGAATAATGAACCCAAACCAGTTGGTAGGTTAACGAGGAGGAAGCAGAAGTTCTACTTCCTGTCTACGTCAGAATAAAAGCTGAATAAAGCGGATCCTCTGTGTCTCTGCAGGTGGTTTATAAAAACAACGATATCCGGCTGGAGTTGTCCCGGATGGCTCGGATCCTGGACCCCAAGATGAAGATCCAGGGGGAGGTTTCCTACAAGTGTGAGAACGTGGCTACCCTGGACCCCATCTCCTTCGAGACCCCCGAAGCCTACATCAGCCTCCCCAAGTGGAACACCAAGCGCATGGGCTCCATCTCCTTCGACTTCCGCACCATCGAGCCCAACGGCCTCATCCTCTTCACCCACGGCAAGCGGCAGGAGCGCAAGGAGGCCCGCAGCGCCAAGAACACCAAGGTAAGACGTAGACCGGGTCCATAGACCCGGCTCTGCAGGCGTGAGGTTGCCGGGGCGACTGGGAGGACTCCTCTTACCTGTGCTGCTCCTCCTCAGGTGGATTTCTTTGCGGTGGAGTTGCTGGACGGAAACCTGTACCTGCTGCTGGACATGGGCTCAGGAACCATCAAGGTGAAGGCCACCCAGAACAAAGTCAATGACGGGAACTGGTACCATGTGGACATCCAGAGGGACGGACGCTCCGGTCAGTTACGCAGCTTTTATATCAGTTCAGTTCAATCCAGCTTTATTTACACAGAACCAATGAACAACAGTCACCTGAAGACACTTTTACAGCATCCGTCCAGTTCAGCCCAAATGTGGTCCAAATGTAGTCCATGTAGACCAGGGGCTCAGTAGGCTGTTGGATCCATTTCATTTGAGTCAGGTGTGCTGAAACAGGGATCCAATGAAAACCTGCAGGACAGGTGTCTTTGAGAACCAACCTGAACGTCCCTGAATTAGACCTAATCCACTAAATGATCCACATCGGTCCAGTTTATTATAACTGTGTTCGTAAAAGGAATTACCGGGCCAACTAGACCAGAACCAGGACCGAAAACTTCCATCAGGACCAGAACCAGCAAGTAAAACCTGCATCCGGACCAGCAGAGACCCCTGGGGGTCTAGTTCACAGGCAGGAGGGGGAACCAGCAGCAGAGACCTGTTGACAGAGAAGAAGAGAAGCGATTGATGTCAACAATATCAAGCAGAGAGGAGCCCAGTGCATCATGGGACGTCTCCAGCAGCGTCGGCCTGTGGCAGTTAGTCAGTTTGCCCGTTTTGCATCTTTGTGGAGCCTTTGAATATGATCTTCTCTCTAAAACTGGTTTTCTTGTTCACAATCTCTCGCATGTGGAAAAGTTTCAGATCCCAGCCCCTATTTGTAGAAAAAACTGAATCAGCTGATCCGGTTATCACATCTTCCCCATTTGGTTTGATTCATAAAACATGTTTTGGTTTTCAAATTAGCTGGTTCTGCAGGCGCTAACGTCTCATGTGTCCATCAGGAACCATCTCTGTGAACAGCAGGAGGACCCCGTTCACGGCCAGCGGTGAGAGTGAGATCCTGGACCTGGAGGGGGACATGTACCTGGGTGGGCTTCCAGCCGACCGCGCCAACCTCATCCTGCCCACTGAGCTGTGGACGGCCATGCTCAACTACGGCTACGTGGGCTGCGTACGGGACCTTTTCATCGACGGCCGGAGCAAAGACATCCGGCAGATCGCAGAGGCACAGAACGGAGCTGGCATCAAACCTTCGTGCAACAAACAACCAGGCAAACAGTGTGAGAGCTACCCATGCAAAAACCGAGGCGTCTGCAAGGAGGGCTGGAATCGCTTCATCTGCGACTGCACTGGAACTGGATACTGGTCCCGCACCTGTGAGAGAGGTAGGTGTGTGGTTGGGTGTGCATGTGCTCCTACGAATATCCTGAAACAGTATCCAAGGCCCCAATGCCTTCCCCGAAGCCCCAATACCCTCCTCAAGGCTCCAATACCCTCCCCGAGGCCCCAATACCCTGCCCAAGGCCCCAATGCCCTCCCCAAGGCCCCAATACCCTCCCCAAGGCCCCAATACCCTCCCCAAGGCCCCAATACCCTCCCCAAGGCTCCAATACCCTCCCCAAGGCTCCAATGCCCTCTCCAAGACCCCAATGCCCTCCCAAAGGCTCCAATGCCCTCTCTAAGGCACTCATCAGTCTCAGAGGTCCTGATACTGTCTCCAAGGAGAGGATGGAAATGTTTGGAAAACTTCCCCTTGTCACATGGGTGGATGAATGGGTGGATGGATGGTAGATGGAGTCGGAACGTAGCAGATTAACTGGGTCTCACTGAGAGAGAGACCTTTTAGTATCATGCAGACAAACATTCATGACTGGAAGTGTTTCCTGTGGTGGATAAACCAGCCTGGATGAGAGGCGGGTAACTGGGATAACTTCTAGACATCCAGCCAGGCTGCTCCGATGCTTCATGTAAAGCTTCTCCAGCTGCTGAAGGAAAGCGACTGATACAGCATCCAGTCACATGAGCAATGCAACATCCTCTTCCTCTTCCTCATCTTAGCGCCGTCTGATTTTACCGCTGAGCTCACTGTAGACCTCGGAGGGATGTAAAGGCGTCCTAATCCACCCGCTGCTGACATCCATGTTTTCTTTTCACATGTAAGACTCTGTGCATCCTCCACACGGATGCGCGAGCATCCTGATTCTCTGAGGAACGTCTCCTCATGCATCCAGTTCCATGGGGGTCCTTGTTCACAGCTTACATTAAGCTGCAGAAGAATACCAGAAAGTTTACTTTTAGAAGTTCAAGTTTCAGCAGATCATGCTGGATTCTCTGCGCCGTATCAGAAATTTTGCTCCGATCGCTTCTCCTTCTACTTTCTTTTTATTTTTGGCTAGTGGTACAAGTTCTTTTTCCTTTTAGTTCGATTTTATAAATCTAGTGTCCCTCACGTATCGTTTATACTCCGTTGTTGCATTTTGCATCTTCTGGTCACCTTTGTGGCCAAAAATGTCCATGCACAATCCTTTGTTTTTTTTAAATTTAAAAAAAAAAATTCACATTGTTTTTTCCTAAGTCCCTTGAGACTCAGCTTATTATGGACCCATGGGACCACAGGGGGCTGCAAGATTGATTTTTGTGTGTGTTATGTGTGATATAATTTCAAAATCAACGTTTTAAAAATCATATATGACTCAACACAGAAAATCTCTGTTTGGACCCCTGGTGGTTCCACGGCTCCTGCATCAGCCTGCGATGGGGAACCAGCTGAATCTGGTCGAATCCAGTAAAAAATTCCTGCAAATGAAATCCCGACACTAAAGACTAAATGGTTTTACACTCAGACGAGTTCCTCTGGCTCTCAGCACATCAAAGAGCCGCTTTCTGGTCATATTTCTCTATTTATAGTCACTTTTCTTTCCTTCATTCAATAACTCATTTTTACTTCTGAATAGAGACGTTTTTTGGCATCGGTGGGTCAATCTGATACGACTCCACGTTTCACTGGGGATCATATATTTCATTAAAATATTCCAGGATGCTTATCAGGAGCCATTATTAGCTTCATCTGTTCAGATGTGTGAAATCCATCTGCTTTTTATATGGTGATTATTAATAATATCCCACCGTTCTTAAAGGGAATCAGTCCAACTTTTCACATGACTCAGAAAAAGCCTGAAGACTTTGAAGTGAGGCTAAAATAATCTGGATCAGGGTGTGTTTAGATTCTTAATCATGCTGGAGACTCAACCTGGTGGGAAAATGTTAGTTTTGACATGAATCTGAAGGTTTTGGTGATGTTTCAGCAGGATATAAACATCCTGCATCATGTGACCTGCTAGTCGTCGTGGAGTGAAATAAAGCGTCGGTTCTTGCAGACGTTGGGTAATGGAGGATAAACTGCAGCTCAAATGAAGAAACACATCTTCTGTCATCGCTCTGATTACCTCTATTTCCAAGATGTAGACAGGGCCACTCAGAGATAATCAGGTGCACCTTAAAGTCAAGAAGCAGGAGGGTTATGACACTAAAATATGAATAGCTCCGTCTTCTCTCTGCACTGCTTTATTGGAGAACATAAATTTGGCCTTTAGTCGTCTTCCTGTGGCATGGAAAACATCAGCCGGACCATGAGGAAAGAAAGGCTGGAACTCTCACTCAGGTTTATAATCAGACAGACACAAACCACTTTATCCTCTTTATGATTGAAGATTCTGGCCGTTTTCCAGCCGTCCGTGCAGAGGATGCTGCAGGATGACCCACACTCACCACGCCGTCCTGGCGTCCTGGTCCACAGTCCCGGTCCAGACCAGCTGACCTCAGAGCCCTGATGGGTCCATGTTCTCTGTAGGATTATAAAACCTGCTTCAGTCCTGGAGGCAACAGTCCTTCAGGGTTTAGATGGTTCCTGATTCAACACACAGCTTGTTGTCGTGTTAATTCATCTGATTCCGGTGCACAACCTGCGGGTCTGTAACGCTCCAGTACTGATGCTGGACCTGGTTTCTGCCTCGGGCAAAATATCAACCAGAGAAGGAGAGTGAGGGTTGGGATATACTGCTTAAGCAGATCTTGAAATGATCGTCCATGTTTTTATTTCATCACGGATTGATTATTGTAATTGTGTTTTTACTTGTTTTAATAAGAAAACTCTCTGGAGACTTCAGCTGGTACAAAAGTTTGCCGCCAGGCTTTTATCGGGTTCACCCAGAGCAGCCCACATCACCCCCCGTTTGATCTAGTGGCTCCCGCTGAAATTTCGTATTGATTTTAGAATTTCAATCTTGACCTTCCGAGCTTTGCTTGGTCAGTATATTACAGACTTTTTGTGTCCCTGTTCCCCAGGGCTCACCCTTCGCTTGTCAGACCAGAGCCTTCTGAAGGTCCCCAAAACATGTTTTAAACCCAGGGAGATTGGCCCTTCCATCCATAGCTCCCAACATTGACTAAGTAGATTCTTTTAAAAGCCACCTGAAGACTTTCTTATTTAGTAAAGCTTTTAGTTGATATGTTAGGTTCCTGTTTTTATATTTATTCTATGCTACCGCTGTGTTGTTTTTTCTGTTTTGCTGCTTAGATTTTATGTACTTGTGATGTTACTCGCTGTGCACGCCAGTGCGCTTGTATACTTGCTGCAAAAGATGAAAACACACGGTCGATACTGAAGGGCGCCACTAGGGGGAGTATGCATCACTTGTACTCTGGCCACGTTACATTTCTGGCTATTTTCCACTAACAGGAAAGCTCTCATTTTGATAGTGGATCATTTTACTGCTGAAACTAGAGAAAAGCATCTCAATCACAGATCTCCGTTTTGTTTCAGGCGACCCCGACTCTGTGGTGTAGATGGTTCCTGTGTCTTTATAAAATCTAAAAAACAATTCATTTGAATTATTTTCAGGCAATTATCAGATGTTTTATAATGGCCGTAAAGATTTCTGCTTAATAAAGGCGGACCACGGCTGTAACTGTGAAATATTGATCGGACTGCTTTATTCAGGCAGAACAGAGAGCTCAGCTGTAATCTGGAGTTTGGTCTTCCACCTAATCAGAGGGAGTTTTTGGTCCCTACATGTGAAGCTGATTTGCTCCATTAGTGGTGTTATGTAGTGGGGTTTCCAGCAGCAGCAGGCGAGCACTGAGATGGAGGCCAGAACAATTTGCATTTACATAGGTCTGCGCATGTAAATGAGCCAAAGGTGTAGGGTTACATCTCAGCTATTTTATGGCACAGAGGGATTACTGTCGGAGAGAAACTTGTAAATATGGAAGAATAGAGATGAGATCCGAGGATTTCATCAGGAAGGAAAGCTTAGTTGAAACAATATTGGTTTAAAAGTTGTTTTAACCCATAAACTCCACCAGAACTCCCTGTGGTCGATCTGTCATCACCAACGTCTCAGGAGCAGTAGAGTGTAGCTCACTGATGGACAGCGCCTCCTTCAGGCGGTGTAGGGAAATGTTGCAGACCTTTCGGTCCCTTCCAGGAGGTTTCCAGGAGTTTCTATCTGGTAAATCCAGCATGATGATCCACGATAGCACCATTATTTATCACATCTGCATCATCTGGTTGCTAAGAGACCAGGAATCAAAACTCCCATGTAAACATGGCCGGTGTTTTCTGATTGAATGATGCTGCCAGAATTTACTAATAAATTCCTTTATGCTGCTATATCTGTTTATACATTCGTTTTACATCATTCAGCCTCATCACCTGATACCCGAGGCTGTCCCGGAGAGGTCGCGTCTGTTTGAGTCTTTTTTTCCTGAAAAGAAAAAAAAAAGGTTCCAACTCTTCTTTGGTTGGAAAAGGGAAAACTCTGCTTGTTCTTAGGGAAACACTGAAACCATCTCATCTGCTTCGATCCAATCAGATGCTGCTGCAGCCGAGACAAACGATGTGTCAGAGTTAATCTGGCAGCTCTGGGATGAGAACTTCAATTGTGTTTATTACTGCGCTCCCGTAATATGACACCCTGTCCATTACAAATCAGTCTGAGCCCCCCACCCCTAACCCCCCTGACCACACAGCCATTTATTTCATGTGGACTCAGACACACGTGCAGAATATGCAATCACAATTAATTCTTTAAATCTGATGTGAACAAATCTAACACAGTTCCAGTATGAGGATAATATTTCCTGTAACATTTGCTTTTCTGCACAATTCACATTAAACACAGGAAGCTGCTGGTGCTTCATATTGTACTGTCATACTTAAACATCTGCACCAAAACTCTGTTATACATCAAAAGATTCAAGGTCCCATCCAACGTTCACGCTAGCTTCTCACCAGCTCTGCATGTTAGCGGAGCTCATCTGCTCCTAAATGTGACCAAAAACCGCACAAACACAATTTTTTTAAAATGTCAGCCCTCTGAAGGTCTCACATTTAGAAAAGAACACACCGTTTTGTTGCTGAAGATACTTTCCCAACCTCTCATGTGCATGTGATAGTCATGCACAGAAAGCCTTCAACTGTTTGTGCAGGACCAGATGCAGAGTGGGACCTCTAGTGGCCATGAGGGTAACTGCATGTGAAGATGCTGTAATGCCAGCTCATGTTGGATTTGTCATTTATTCTAATTCAAACTCAAATTATTTTCTAAAGCTGACAAAGCCATGTTCCAGCCCCAAAGCTGGCTGTGCTTTTACAAGTAACCATGGCAACCTGTTTCATCAAGGCGTGCTGTAATGCCCTCCTAGCTGCAGCGCCAAAAAAACTTAAGTGTCATGGTTCAATATTATTTTGATACAAAAAATATTGCTTTTTTTACTTAAAAAAAAAAAAGAATTACAAATATTTGTTTAAACACTTAAGTAAAGTTTTTTTATCCAGTTTTTTAATGTCTCAAAAATGACGGATGGTCTTCAGATTTAATGAATTAATGGCAGAAAATAATCTGTTAGCCCTGCTTAAGTAAAGTATGTTCTGAATGCTTGCAGTTCAGAAAAATGTTTGTTCGATGCAGATGCTACGATGCGGTTCGGTGCGCACACGTATTGAATGATTTGACACAATGTACTGTTGAACCCTAATGTTGATGTCGAATGAAGCTACAGACCCTCCCGTTTACCGTCATGTGAAGTCTGGAGATGCGTTCTTTAGTTTTATTATGTCACTTATGTCACCAGTTTCATCTTTTTTAGATTTGTTTTATTGAACTTTTTTTATTGCTGATTTGGTTTTACTTTTTCCTTTTGTTGTTAAGTGTTTTATAAAGATAATAAAACAACATTTTCATGAGAAGTAGTGTCCCTGGAGAAGATGGCTGCTTGTGTTGCAACCCAACCGGGACGTCCGTGCTTTACTTCAGTGATGTCGTGTTACTGACAGAAAAGCCGCCCTTCATCCCGATGAGGACTCTGCGGTTTAACTAATGACAGCAGGACAGCATATCAGCAGACATGTAAATGTTTTGGTTGGAGAACCTTTTGAAAAAGATTTTCTGGACCTTTTTATTATACTTCCTGCATCTGAAAATGAACTAGTGGTTAATTTAGCTCATTTAGACTTAAAATACACGGCATTATGAGGCTTAAAGCTGATTTTCAGAAGAGGCGTAAAGATGATGAAGTTGTAGTGTTGCCACTGTGGTTGGTGGTGAAGCATGTTTTATATGAAACTTCCCTATTATGAGCCTGTTATTGTGTTGCTGTGGCTCTGACTAGAAGCAAAACAAGATTTTACCTGCTAAACAGACCATGGGGTTCCAAAGTTGGTCCTAAAGGCCGGCATTCCAGCAGGTTTTGGATGTTTCCTGCTGAATCAGACCAATGATTGGACAGAAGATGACAAGGAGCTGTTGAAAAGAGAACTTTAAATGAAACAGGAACTGGAGTTGGAGCCTCTGAAATAGACATACAGCCACCCATCAGTCCTCTTGGTTCTGCTGACAGCATGTGGACAGATGTCTCCACCTAGTGGACATTTTATAGAACTGCGTTTCCTACATTATGCAGCTGAACAGAGCAAAAGGACATTTAGAGGACACGTAATGCCTCGTACACCATGAGATCATTTATCATGTTAAGTTGTTGTGACAGGAAAATAATCACGTCTGACTGATGTAAAGAGGAAGCAAGAAAACCAAAGCAGCCCTGCCTTCGGCTCTGGTGCAGACGGCATGGAGGGGGACAACGACTGGGCGGCCATGATGACCTGCCCTGGTAGAAACGTTGGAATCTGAAAATTATCTGATGCTCTTCCTCCAGTAAATATGATGCAGAAAAACTGAGAAGTTAAAATCTCAAAGTTGACTCCACAATTTTTCATTATCAACAAATATCTCAGGAGCAGGAGAGTATAGCGCTGCAATGGACAGCGCCCCCTTCAGGTGGTGTAGGGAAGTGTTGCAGCTTTCTGTCCCGTCCAGCAGGTTTCCAGATGTTTCTGTCTGCTTAAACCCACCATGATGATCCATGATAACACCATTATTTATCATTATTTATAGACCTGTATTTACATCTGGAAGACACTTCCTGTCCAACTATCCACCAATCAGAGAGCTTCCATTGAGGGTAACGTCCAATCAGGAGCAGCCAGAGATCAAGCAGTGAACAGAAAGTTCTAGAAGAATCTCCTGGTCCTCTAAGGCTGGAATAAAAACAAGAAGCTGCTTTAGTGAGGAGAGGAGGGAGATAGGAGCAGGAACATCTGGAGGGAGATAGGAGCATCTGGAGGGAGATAGGAACATCTGGAGGGAGATAGGAGCAGGAACATCTGGAGAGAGATAGGAACATCTGGAGGGAGATAGGAACATCTGGAGGTAGATAGGAGCAGGAACATCTGGAGGGAGATAGGAACATCTGGAGGGAGATAGGAGCAGGAACATCTGGAGGGAGATGGGAACATCTGGAGGTAGATAGGAGCAGGAACATCTGGAGGGAGATGGGAACATCTGGGGGGAGATAGGAGCAGGAACATCTGGGGGGAGATGGGAACATCTGGGGGGAGATAGGAACAGGAATATCTGGGGGGAGATGGGAACAGCTCCCATGTCACGTTGGCATCAGGACAGATGTTTTATGGATGGATGTCCTGAGAGGAAATTAGGCTTCACTGGCTATTTTGAAGTTATTGTTTTTTCCCCTCACCGTTTAGCTCCTCCAGGGTTGCCTGTAAATATCAAAGTTAATAATAATAATGATCACACATGGCGGATCCACAGAACCGGGATTTTATGGAGCAGAATTCGTATTCCCACACAGACGCTCACACGGCGCGCTGAGCTGCAGAGAAGTCAAACCAGAAGCAGTGGGAGAACGCAGACCTCACCAAAGTATTTTATTTTCTTATTGTGTCCAGAGACGTGGAGCTTGTTTCTCATTTACCTGCACTAAACGCAGAATTAACACTAACATTTATCCCCAGAATATCTTTTCTAAATCCTTAAATCTAGCTTAATATTCAGATCACTCCAAAAATCGCACCTCTTCCTTCTTATTCATTTTTAACAACGTAATGAAAACCCTTCCATAACTTTGTTTCTGCTGCAGTCAGTCAGTCAGGATCTGAAGGAAAGCTGGAAGCTGCCCCTAGCCGCTGGGCTGGGATCAAGCCATCAGAGAGCTGCACGTTTATTTCGTCCCATGAATTAATAATGAAGAATAATCCAACAAATTTGCACATTAATAAAGTCTGAAATGTTCTGCCAGCATTCCTTGCTGCCGTTGCTATGGCAACTGTTGTTTTTGGCCTCATAATGTGTTTAAATTCCTGATGTTTCTGAAATAATGGTCTTTACTGTAAGTAGCTGCTGCAGCCTGCAGGGAAGCCTCCTGCTGATTGGTCAGACACTGCAGACTCCGCCCCTTTTATGTGAGCGGCTCTGATGGAGACAGAAACCGGGTTGGTGAGCAGCTGATCCAGATGCTGAAGGTCTGCCTGAGTCCGTCCAGATAACGCAGAGATATCCGGCTGTAGCCCCACGCCAGGTGATCCCTCCACCACCACCTGGATTTATGACTAGCTCACAATCAGACACAGTTTGTGCGACTGAAAGGTTGTGTGTCTGAGATGGTGGTCAGCATCACTGGAACACCACAAAGAACTGTACTTTCACCATTTCTATTCATGCTGTACATCTCAGACTTCCAGTACAACTCTTTTTTTCCCCCCTTTTCTTATCCACCATTGTCCATCCATCCTCCCACCATCCTCCTCCCTCACATACACTATCAGGGATCTCCGCAGAGACACAGACCAACCAGCAACGACACGCAAG
>JAVQJG010136406.1:0-12807 GCA_036024015.1 Craterocephalus amniculus | reverse complement strand
AGACTGGTGTGAAGTTTAGTCCGGGGCACAAAGAATGCACAAACTGCTTAGCGCACATCTCCAGCTTATCATTCAGGGATAAACCTTCAGCCTAACTTGGTATCTGATGGTTTGTTGTTTCCTCGGCT
The DNA here is from genome assembly GCA_036024015.1 of Craterocephalus amniculus. Lineage (NCBI taxonomy): Eukaryota > Metazoa > Chordata > Actinopteri > Atheriniformes > Atherinidae > Craterocephalus > Craterocephalus amniculus. The sequence goes on along the minus strand of JAVQJG010136406.1, from coordinate 12,679 downwards.
TCTCTGGAACCTGATAAAGCTGTAAAGGAAATGCGATGGTGGATGTCTGAAATCACTTAGAAAGCAGTTGGGGGGGAGAAACGGGAAGGCACATGTCATTACTCCTTATTATGCCGATTTCCAGTTGAATGGGAAATGGGCTGTTTAACCCCAGCAGACGGGATTATTATTTATGTTTTAGCCCAGAGTTTTCACAGCACGTATCATGTTGCAGCTTAATTGTCCCTCACCCATGTGCAGCTATTTATTTTTTTTATAAAGTGGCACGATGAGGCCAGTAGTGATAAGCTGGGATGAGTCATGCACTAATAGCAGGGCAGTGAGCAGGGACATAACTCTGTTCGCTGGAGGCGATTTCTTTGCTTTATTTCTCAAACTTTTTGGAGAAATAGGAGTAAAGCATGTGGAAGTTGTGTCATGTGTAGATACGACAGTGATGAGTGGATAATCCGCTTCTCTCCTCACTCGACACATGATTTCCATGTCTAAATATCATAAAAGGGGGAAGAAAAAAAAGAGAGAAACGCCCCCAAAAAAAGTGTGTGACTTCCTTAGCGACCGTTGCTGTTTGGTGTCTGCAGGGATTGTTGAGCTCTGCTCGGCTCTCATGTTGCTGCTTACTATAATTAGTCGGCCGTTACCAACAATTTTCCTTCCTGTCAATTTAAAAAAGCAGCTCATGACACTGATGAGAATAGATCCTGGCTGGAACCCCCCCTCCCCGCTGCAAACAGATCCAGCACTGTGCAGTCAAACATCAAGGTGTCCACATCTCAGCGTGCCCCTTGTTCAGAGGGGGACTCTGGTGAAGTGGGTGTTTCTCTGTGTTTCTCTGTGTGACGCCGGCTTCTCTGGGAGCAGCCGGCCGCCGCCTGAATAGAGACGCTTTTGTGTTGGACTTTGGCCTCGGCCTCTTCACTGCGGCACAGAGGCAGGCTGTGCCAGTCCCCAGAACACATGAACTACTGATGCGTCTGCTTCCCTGGCTGCTTCTGGGCTGCATGGGAGGGGAGGGGATGGGGAGGCCGTGACAGATGCAAGGCTGGTCTCGAGCCTGTGAAGTTATGTGTGAATCATGTAAGCTGCAGTGATTTGACACTGTCTGCTGGGTAGTCTGTGCCTTCGAATAAAATGGCGTAATGTGCATAATGTGTGATTTTTAACCTGTATGTCCAGCATCGTAGCGGCAGGATGATTGTCTGGCTGCAAATTTACTTTATAAAGTAGGGATTTATACTGTATGTATAAAGTCCCTCTTGAGAATATGAAATCTTTTTATTAAATAAAAAATTTTAATGCTGGAATCGACCAGAGGGGACAGTCAAAGAGGTAGGAGATAGAAAAAGAGGGAGAGGAGAGAGGGGGAGAGAATCCACAAGAAAGATACACTATAAAGAAAACAATGCAATCCAGACTACCTACAACAAATGCATACATACAACTCAGACCATCCTAAATCAGTACACAACTAATTATAGTAATAAAATAATAATAACAGTAGAGAAAAAGAAAAAAGGTTTAATGTAAGAAATAACAACAATAAAACAATAGATCAGATCAAAACTAATGTATTAAGAACTGTGAGGATGCGCTGGTGGACACGGCTGAACGACGACACAAAGTTTTTTATACACAAAGAGTCAGGTTTGTTTTTTAATAATCACAAGTATAAATCACTTAATGCTGCAGGATATTGGATTTTAGTCAATATTTTTGGAATTTAATTGTGTAAAATGGGGGATTCGCTTTTAGAAGAGATGGAATAACTCTATTTTCAGTGTTTTAAAACTGCATCAAAGAGATTTTTTCTCTGTTACCTTACAACAAGCCATTTATATCAACAGACAGGATTTCTTCCTCCCAGCTCATGCACATCCAACCCGTAACAGATAAGCTTAATGTTGTTTTTTAAGAGATACATTTGCAGTTTTGTTAGCCATCATGGTTTATCTTGTCTCCTGAATCCATTACATTCATTATTTGGTCCATTTATAGGGCGTTTGTGATGAATGTGTAGCCCGGCGTAGCAAACACAGCAGTAAGGGTGAGTTTATTTGTAGCCCAAAGCACATTTTGTGGACATGACAGTTAAAGATGCTTTACATAGAAACATTACACCAGAGTGCAGAAAGTATTAAAAAGAATAAAAACAAAAGTAAAATCCTGAAATAAGACAAAGAACGACACCCTCAGAGAAAAAAAATCACTTTTCAAAAAAGGCTGCATACGGAAAACATTTCTAACCCTGATTTAAACCAGCTGTGAGTTTCAGCAGACCTGAAGCTTTCTGGGAGTTTGTTCCACATGTGAGGAGCATAAAAACTGAACGCTGCCTCTCCATGTTTAGTTTTGACTCGGGGAACTGAAAGTAGACCTGACCCTGATGACCTGAGGGATCTGGTTGGTTCATAACGAACCACAAGTTCCTGAATGAATCCTGTCCCAGCAGAAACCGTAGAGGCGGTGTTGAGCAGAATAGCCGACATGCCACCATAGAAGAAGAGGAAACCTTGGCGTATTTACTGGCTGCACATCTTTTTTTATACATTTTTTATTTATTTGACAGGTCGAATACAACATCTTGTAGAAGTGCACAAAAACAATATACTGACACAAAAGACATGAGACTTTAAATGAAATACAAACAACACAGTTTGGCAAATAAAGAAAATGCAGCGCGTGATTAAAACTAAAGGAACTTGGATACAGATGTGGATATAAAGGCTGCACATCTACGGCTCAGACCACTGTGGTCCACTGTGCTGCCTGACGTCCTCCATGGTTTCCATGTTTGTTGTTGTTGCCTGTAGCTTGTGCAGAAATCAGAGGTGAACTCCGAACTCTGCCCCCTGGTGGATGTGTTACCAAACAACCATAGTTACCAATGCAAAAGGTGCATGAGGGTATGAGGACAGAGACGTTTCAAACGGACATAAATGGAGCATAAATGGTTCTGTGGGGAGTGTTTAGTTGTTTGCACGATGGAATTTGGCCACTAAGTGTCTCCGTCCTACATAATGCTCCTTCAAACAAAGGATGACGTGTGATTACGAAGATATAACATTCTCTTTATTTCATGTACACAGAGGCTTTTCTATAAAATGTTGAGCTGTGTTTTGGCAAGGCACTACAACCAGAAGATGTATCTAGACTAGGTGACTCGTCTAGATACATAATGTTCATGTGTAGAACAGGAAACACTGTAAAATGTGAATAAGTGAACAAAAAGCACATTTAAATGCAAAGTTTAAGCGTGGCTCTGGCTCATTCATATCAGTGCAGTTCGGGTCGCAGGGGCAGCTTGTTCAGAAGGGAAAACCAGACGTCCTTCTCCCCAGCGACACTCCAGCTCCTCCTCTGGGAATCCCAAAGGATTCCCAAGCCAGGATGGATGTATAATCATTCAGGCACATCCTGGGTGTCCCTTTGGGCCATGTTCAAGTTGGATGTGCTGAAAAAGATCTCTTATGGGAGGCCTGATCAGATGTCCATACCACCTCAGCTGACCTCTCTCAGTGTAGCAGAGCTGTGGCTTTTCTACCAGCTCCATGACAAGCTGAGCCCTGCCCACCTCTGACAGAAACTCATTTCACATCCAAAGGAAAGAAAAAGAAGCAAAATCAATAAATGCCACACATTTTAAGCTAAACAGTTTGTAAATAGATGACATACTTTTAATATGGTAGAAGTTGTTAACGGATGTTTTGTGTCAGATTATGAAATGCATTAACTCAATTTCTTACAATGGGGCTGTGTAATTAACCTTTCATGCATTGTGTCCACTACAGTGGACTCCTATTTGTCAGCTGTTTCCCAGTATATTCATGGGTGGGGATGGCAAATTTGGCATTTTGCTACTTCAGGGGACACCAGTGAGTCAGACAATACACTGTTGCTTACTGTAGAATAAATATTTATACATGTACATGCATACATTGTAATAACCCCACTTTCATTTGTGATTAACAGGAAAAGAAAAGAATACAACCATATTTTAATAGGAACATTCATATTATAGAAACATGAAAAGCAGATTAAGTTAATGATTTTAAATAAAATATAAAAATACACTAAATAAATAAAATGTAAACTTTGATTAAGATATACAAAAGCATCAGTGTATATATCTATGGAAGTAAATTTCTGTATGCAAAAACACATAGCACTGTCTTAATAATTCATGCATGAAAGGGTTAAGAGATTATATCATTTTGTTACAATTTGGGCTCCTAACAATAATGAAACAACATAATTCTGCTGCAAACTGTTTTATTATACATGACATAGAATTGTATTTAATTCCATTACTAGTTTCCACTTCTTCTAAAGCCAATATTCTTTCCCTGCCTGGAGCCCCTCATGTGCTCTGATTGGTCAGTTATAAAATTCAAAGGGGAAACACTAATGAGGACGAGTAAATGAAGAAAACAATGGACTATAGACTGGGTTTCTCTAAAAATGTATTTCTTCTTCCCTTTAATTCAGGCCTGTCAAACACCTGAGGCTCCAATCTGGCCCATAGGATGATTTTCGCAAACATAGAAAACATCATCTTCTAATGCCTTTTATTTGACATATTTATTATTTAATAACTCTTCCTGCAGTTTGTGTGATGAGGTGAGTTTAAGTGGATTCCTACAATAGAATGTTTGTGTTTATAAAATAATCTCCTGATCTGGAAGAGTTATTCTAATCATAATATCAAGCACTGCATCTTTCCAGTTCCAGATCTGTAAACAAAAACATAATAAATTCAAATGATCTGGTTCTGTTATTATCTATTAGTCTGCTATTATTTTACTACTCAGACCCACTTGACATCAAACTGCACAGTCAAATGAGTTTGACCGCCCGAATTTAGCATTTAAAAACTCCAAATGTAACTTTTAGAGTTCAAGAAATCCTTTTTTCCAAAACTAGTCACCATGACCATCACCAGAAGAAAGAAGATAAAGTGTTGCCCAAAGGAAGGATGTATAAGAGTAAATGAGATGGTTTAGCTTCTAGAGGTGTAGAAGTTTCTGTGCTTTGGCAGCTGTCATGCGGTTTGCCCTGCTTGTGTGAACGCTTCCTCCCACACAGCCTGACAGCAGCAACAAAAGCCATATTATAAATGACTGATAGTCAGCTGTAGGCCGCCCAAGTTTATGATTCCTCCACTCTGGCAGCATTTCACTGGACTCAGAAGAATGCCTGCTGATTCTTCTTTTCTCCAAAAATGGGAAAATATGAAGGAACTTGGGTTGATTTAAGCTGAAAGCAGAATAAATAGTAAATATTTAAACTGAGAGAAGTATGATGCATTCAGTGGCTGCACTCAGAGTATTTAGGTGAATTAATTGTTTTACTTGGTAGAAATGTTGACTCGGAGCAAATGAAGTGAACACAATGACGGCTTTGTTGGAGCGAGGTCCTGTCTGATTAACCTACAGGATGATTTGGCTGCTGTTGCGTCCGGCAAGCTGCTGATTATGTAATCTAAGTAGCTACAGTCTGAATGAAAGCAGCGGTTGTTAGTTTTCAGATATTTCTGCTCACACTTCTGGGATATCATTCATCCTCTCTAGTCTTTTCTTAATGTCTTCTCATATCTCCTGCAGATCCTCAGTTTCATCATCCTCATCTGCTATGCTGCGTCCCTGTACGGAGGCTACTCTGCCGTTGCCATCTGCGAGATGATCTTCGCCATCGTCTTCTTCGGCATCTTCATGATGGAGCTGGACAAGCAGTTTTTAGTGGTCAACTGGGTCTGGAGTGTGAGTCCTTTGCACGCACACGACAGCACGCCGACGCACTCGTGCTGCCGATGCTTCATCCTCTGCTTATCTCTGCCTTGCAGGATTTCTTCCGCGCTGTTATCGGTGCTGCTCTTTACATCATCACTTCGCTCATCTGTGTCATCGGAGGAGCCGGGGACGGAGCGCGCATCGCAGGCGGGGTTGGTTAAACACAACAACTCCCCGCTCTTTCTGAAGCTGCATCCTAGTTCAAGTTTTATTTACTATTTACCTCTCTTTGCAACAATCATGTGACTACTGCAATGTTTGCTTAGTTTACTATGATGCACCATGGAACACGAGAAGTGGATTATATCTGATGTTTCCTTCCTCCTCAGGTCTTTAGCAAACTGGAGGTCTTGCTGTAATTTCCTTTAGCCTTTCGTCAACAATTTGATGCAAAAAAATAGTCCTTATTTAGACAGGTCTTTTAGTTTGAGATGTTCAGAGCCTTAAAAAGGATTTACTGAGAGTTACTGAGAGAATACTGTGTGCAAAAACAAACTCTTACGTAATCTTACGCAGCCTCATATCTGTTAAAAGTTGGTTACCAGAGTTGTTTTCACTGAAGGGGAAGATGACTTTGCCCTTTCCCTTAAAATTGCACACGCAAGCAGGCTTGATTAATTCAGCTGGTAACAGAAAACTTGAAAACACACACACAGAATGGCATTTAGCAGGCCTGTAGACAAGGTTTTAAAAGCAGATACGTTAGAAATGCACATTAAGAATTCACATATTTTACAATAGAATTAGTAAATTAGCAAAGATAATATAGATAATGCATGTGAAACACACCAAATGTATACCACTCACTGCATTTGGTGGAAGAACGGAGAGGACTTTGAAGCATCTTTAACCTGAGGGCCTCATACAACTCATACGTCTCTACAATACACAAAAAGTTGAAAACAGTTAAAGTACAGTTAAATTTATTCCCCATTTAGACCAATAAGATTTCACATTATGTACTGGAAAACTTATTGTTGCTTACTTTAGTCAGGGGTTTAAAATAAAATATATTTTCCTCCACAAGCCCTTTAGTCAGCATTTATAATTAGGTAAGAGAAAAATCTGAGGAATTCATCAGTATAATCAATGAGTTTATTATTTTAAAAAAGTTACTTTAAATTATATGATATATAGGTTATTTTAAATTATAAATTATAAATTATTTTAAATATTATAATTTATTAACATTACAAGTTTAAATCATAACTTAAATTACAAGTTATTTTAAATAATATTACTGTATATATAATTATAATTATATATCATTATAATCCTTTTTCTGTTTTAAGGTGTTTGGCTTGATCGCTGGTGTGCTGTTTGCGTACGACACTTACACCATCTACCTGCAAATCAAGACTACGAGACAGCACACGGCAGCTGCCACCGGTGAGAGCGGCATATTTCCAACTCTAATGCTTCTTAAATGTGGCATTTTTCACCAAATACTTCATTCATTCCTTTTTTGTCTTACAGATGACACAGTTTAAACACTCCACTCCCTGTACTTCAGTCAAGAATGCAGCAGGAGCACAAAAAGAGGACATTAGTTCAGACGTTAATAGAAGAGGGGGTCAGTGAGGACAGTAAAAAAAAAAAAAAAAAAGAGCAGGTTGCAGTTCCATCGTTGCAACTAAATGGCCTAAAGAAATGAGATGTATGTCAGAGTGGAGATGACCCAACCCAAGTGAGCGGTACTGTAAATCCGTACCTGCATGTCTTATATTCCAGCCTCCGCAAACCACTGACTTAAAAAAGGGAAATGTGTCGATAAGAGGTCTTGTAAGACTTGGTTGATGTCATCGAGCGGCTCGTCTGAAACACTCGTCTACTGTTCATGGACTGCTGTGTTAAAAAGCTACTGTGTTATTTGGACTTGGAGTAACTGACACAAAAATGGGTGCTTTAGTAACTATGTAACATGTAGTTTTTGCCCTTCATGACTTTTGTGTTCAGCGTTGTCAGCGACATCGGTTAAACATTTCATTCTCTGTTATTTAATCATTGCTATCCACGTCTTTCAGTGCCTTAAAGTTTCATTTAAATCCAAGTTTTCCTTTTTCTTAGTCATTTCTTTAACTTTTTCCTTTTTAATTCCTAAATCTTAAACCCAGGATGTGGTTTGTTGTTATTTATCAACAATAATCGGGCTGTTTTTCTACTAATAGAGGTTAATAGAGGGTCACTTTGAACCACGTAAATTACTGTCATCCTCCTCTTCACCCATCTCCTCAGTTCTTGCTCAGGTTATCATTTTTTTCCTACATGTGTAACACGTTTTTAAGATGCAGAATTTTATTTTGTATTGATATTTTGTACTGCCTAGTAAAGTCCAGGTTGGGATTTTATTCATTTGTTGAGTTTTGACAAGGCAGAGGATTTTTTTGTTTGTTTGTTTTTAAAGAAAAGTAGGTGGAATTTTGTGAGTGATGTATGAGAACACCTTGTATTGAAGCTGTTTCCTCAGATTCTCATGTATTTTCTAACTTGCTTTACAAGAAACTGCAGCTTGTTATTTCAAAATTCAGATCTGCCTTGTCTTTGGTAATAAAGCTATTGTTACTACAAGTATTTTTAGTTTGTACTGTACATTATTTTTTTCACATTACATCATCCTTATTTAAAAACTTCTGTTTTTTATCTCCATGGGTTTATATGGGTGAAAGATTAAACTCAACTTTGTCTTCTTTTTTATGGCCACTAGATGGAAGTAGTCTGCAACTCATTATCAGGAATGCTACATTGCAAGGATTTTCCAGGACAGCTACTGTGTAAAATCATTTATCAGCAAAGCAGCGGTGGTCTTGCTACTCCGATAAGATCAAAAGTAATATTTTCTTTTTTTTAAAACACAATTTCCCTCAAGGCTCATGGTTTCTATAGTGCAGCATTCATTTGCATTCTCTAATCTAATCAGATTTATTTTTCCTTTGCAGTGTATAGATGCTCTTACTTTTCATACCCAGATTGCTTTGTTTTTATGAAAATCCTCTCCTTTATTTAGTGCTGTGCGCTGCCACTGCTTTTCAGTCGTCATAAGGACTCATGTTATTTTAAAGCTCTGCAGTGGAATGATAATCCCTTGTTTGGGGTCATGCCAGCTGCTATCAAACTGTTTTCCAGGGTCACTGGAGTGTAATAATGCCTTCCCTTCAAACACACCTGTTTGCATATTTCCATATCTGAAATATGTGCTTTGTTGATTTTTTTGAAAGTAAAATATAATATGATCTCTTTTCAATGTTCTTTACATTTTCAGATAGTTACAGAGTAATTGTAGCATAAATTGAAACGCTTTAGTATGATTCAGTAAAGTGAATTAACAGCCTGGTTTTGGGACAGTAAGGTAGAAGTCAGATATTTGTCAAGTTAGTGCATACTTAAAATATAAACGGAACATGCATCTTAAATCAGAAGCTTGGCATTAAATGTAAGGAAATTTTGTGCTTGGTTATTCATTATTTTACTATTTTGTGGCAATAATTCTTATTCCAATGGAAAGCCTGTTTATTGTCCTTTTTAATTGTACCACATATGTAAGGGAAATGCATTTGTGGGTCAAGCAGTAGAGATGAACTTGCTGGGGGGTAAACTGTAAAAAGCTTGCCTAACACTACTGATTGCCAACAGATAAGCTGAAGCAGTGTGGTGATGTGGGGCAGCATCTTCCTCACCGGAAAAATCATCACTGAAGGCAATCTTAGTATAGAGAGATATCGAGATGGGATTTTATAATCATTTGCAATCCCAAATCTCTGCAATCTGGGACTGAATTAAATCCTCCAAGATGAAAACTTTCCCTCCCACAGATTGAGGTTTATCAGAAACTACCCTGGGAATCTGGGAGAGGAGACTCTCAACCGCAGTGAGTACTTATGGGGTCAGTTTGGGCATGCTGGTTGTGCCAAAGTGACCAACACAACCACAATGGCTGGCTTACAAGCTAAATTACCCATATATTTATTTTTTCTGACTTCAATCATTCAAACCGATAAGGGCACCAAACAAGAACAAATATCATTTTGAGCAAAGTTTATATCATGCATTGTGTCCTGGTGTGAACTATTTCAAACATGGTTAATCACGTGTTTTATTGTGAAAATCCGGCAGAAGTCCTGTTTCTGGTCAGCCACGCTAACTTTCTTGCTCAGATCCGATGCCAAAGTGGTAAGACAAGACGGAATGAAGAGTGCGGGGCGGTCCGCTGGGAGCAGCATGTAATTGAGGACAGACTGTGCTTCTGGCAGTTTTTAGACCTTAATGTTTTTCCTTTTCTTTGGTTTTTCTCGGTAGCGAGTTTTAACCTTCCGTCGACATAATGTTCCTGCGCGGGTCAAAAAAGCGACGCTCGACCCGCTCGGTAAGTGAGTGCCTGTTGTTTTTCCCTCCGTATATTTATTCCTTCTTTCACAAGTTAGTCAACTTTTAGGAAGCATCTTCCTTCTACACAAAGTGTACGTTGGACTTAATTTTAAGTTTTGAAATGTGTCCTTGCGTTATTGTAAAAGCAGAAATGACATTAAACTTGTACAGAAGTCCCACACAGAAACAACTCGAGCGGAACTTCGTCCCACCTTCACCTGGCTTTTGTTTGGGCCAGTTGTTTTATATTAGTGAAAAGAAGTCACGTTTAACCCCTGTTTATTAAGAATACGCATTTTTATTTCACTGTTTCCCATAATTGAGGCATTCTTTGTTTCTGGAGTCATGTCTGACGCTCCAGGTACAGTCATGAGGGGACAGACTGCGTCATAGATTTTTGTACCTGAGCAAATGGGATGTGGTTCGTCCCATTGTCATGTAAACAAATCGGGTTAAAAGCATTTTTCATAGCTGAGATTTTACTTCATATTCAGCCTACATTAGCAGCCTGTTGAATAGGTGACTAACAGCTGTGTGGTCGATAAACATCTGGCTCTGCAGAACAGCTGGAATATTTCCTGCAGTTCGTAGTGAACCTGGTTTCTAACAGTAAAATTCGCACTAAGTAAGTGGAAAAGTCGTGTAGCAGGTCAGTTATTAACTTGATCAACATTTCTTGAAACCTGAAGTCATGAGCATTTATTATAGTTTGCATAAGGGGTTTGACAATATTTTAAAATCAGTGCACCTGCTCACATAACACTTAAAAAGTACACTAGAACAATTGTTAAAATTATTAGCATGAATATATATCACATTGGCATCTAACTCTTATTTTAAAAAATGCATTATCTAATTTTCTTTGTTTCCTGTATTTTTTTGTTGATAGATTTATTTATGTTTTTGAAGCTTTACCTTTTTCCTCCCTGTTCCATTTTTCTTTTTATTGAATGTGGAGAAAATGCAAAAAGTGCTATTAATACTTACAGGAAATACCCCAGTAAAGATATTTTTACATAAGCAAAGGAAGTCTGTCCATGTACATGTGCATCACATAACTTAATAGGATTCACAATAGTATTTTACTAACTTTGAATTAGTCAGCATAAACCTCTCAAAGTCTGATTTGAATGAAGATGCATTGTTGATCAAAGTTTTTCTAACTTTTCTGGAAAAAGAAAAGAAAAATCACAAGTTAAATCTCAATTTCACTTTTGAAAAAGTAAGGTCCAAGTTATTTTAATACTAATAACCACTTGGCTATTCTATCATCTTCTACTGAAAAAAGTAAAAAAAAAACAAAAAAAAACTGCCTTTGTTTTCTTGGTCTGATATGTTAACTTACAATATATAAATTCCCAATACAATTCAAACCAGAAAGTCAAAGTATCAAGTTTGAAAAAAAACAAAACCTTTTATAAGTTAAGGTCTACCCCCTGTTTTGTCTAAGACTCTCCTTACTCTACAGCACAGTCACAGCTAAATCCCTGTTTGACCCTCAGAATGGCAAATTTACATAATAAACTTTAATATTATGCTTTAACGTGACCTCAGGTGCAGGAAGCATAAGTGCATAAATCATGAGAGAGAAGGAGGTGAGGAGACGACTAGCCTGCAAGCTGTGTGTTTGATCCTGCCTCATGAAGAGAGGTCCACTCAACATGCAGAGACTGCAAAGCCCCTGACCCCTCCTGTTAATTACTAAGCCATTCATCAGCGCAGCTTTGACAACTTGTTATTTTTTTCAGCGGGTAGCGAGCCCTGTTCGTACCTGAGGAGTTGCACACGCTTACTATGAGGTCAACTTGCTTCATTCTAGTGTATTATTTCTCCCTATATTATTTTAAATAATCCCTGGGCTTAGCCTTTGTCTTGTATGCACATGTAAGATAAAAAGCTTGCAGCATTCAGCATGTCCGTCACCTGGTAACAGGTTACTTGGTAGCAAGGTGGAGCTCAAGCAAACTTCCACATGATTAAACCTTGCCCACTGAGTGAAAACAGAGGAGTTGATATGAAAAGTCAGGCTAAACATATGAGCTGAAGTGAACTTGAAGTCTGGCTAAAGTATTATTTACTTTACCCACACTTTGTTTATAGGAAACGTTCGACACCACTCCCATCACATCCTTCACTCAGCGCAGCACAAAGGCGAATCTCCTCCTCCAGACGCAGACCTGACACGTTATCTTTTATGGAGAACTAAACTGCAGCGTACTGTACGAAACCCTTCAGGCTCTTGCTGGCTTTGTCATTAAGGACACTACAGTGTGACATGGAAGTGGATCATGAACTTGCTGGGCCTTCTTTTATTGACTTGCCAATTCTCAGTTATTAACCCGTAAGACTCCAAGTCATTATTTTCTGTTTTTGCTCCATCTGTTGTTTTTGTTTTTTGTTTGTAATATGTAAAATGGCATGTAGATTTTTTTCAGGACAGCTTCAGTTGCCAGATAATGAGTGTAGAGGCGGGTGATGCATCGAGATTTTCAGATGTATCCATACTTTAAAAAAAAAAAAAAAAAAAAAAA
>JAVQJG010136402.1:0-10339 GCA_036024015.1 Craterocephalus amniculus | reverse complement strand
TCTGACCATTAAAATGTGACAAATGAAAAACAGACCAGGCAACATTTTACCAGACTTGTCCAGTTCTGGTGAGTTTGTGTGAATTGTAGCCTCAGTTTCCTGTTCTTAGCTGACAGGAGACGTCCCCGGTGTGGTCTCTGCTGCTGTAGCTTATCTTCCTCAAGGCATCATCTGAGATGTTTTTCTGCAGACCTTGGTTAGAACCAGGGTATCTGACTTCCTGTTGCCATCTCCAGCCAGTCTGCCCATTCTCCTCTGACCTCTGACATCATGCAGTCATTTTGGTCCAGACAGCATCTCCATGACTAAATGCTGGCATTTGATAGGCTGATTACACATTTATGTTGCATGCACCTGAACAGGTGGACCTAATAAAGTGGCCAGTGAGTGTATGTTTAATGATGGGAAAACATAATTGCTTTTACTAAAATAAACAACAAGATATCAAGACGTCCTCATCCCTGGTAACTGGGTGGGGACCATCAGTGGTCTCGCACATGTAAGAGACCCAACATGAGAATGAAATCATGCCACAAAAATGATTCAGCAATGAATCGTTTTAATTGATTATTTGAGAAATTATTAAATTCATTCATTTCATTAACATTCATTAACAGTACATGAAATAAATCCTTTGAAATAAATAAAAGTTATCCCTTTAAAACACAAACATTATTAACCTTATGGGGTTTTTTACCAAACATTTTTTACCTTACATTTTATATATTTATTTATATTTATTTATTAATTTATTGATTTTTTCATTTATTTTTACACATAACAAAAATGCCATTACATGTTAGATTGTTTTTACTTTTTTAAGAAATTATTGCCTTTATCTTATTAAAAATATAATATGTAATCTGTTTTTGACCTGTTCTTGCTCTTTTTCTTAGCTTACAGTAATATTTATTCTTTAAATGAAATACAGGCACTATTAGTGAATGAAAATACATATTTCCGTGTGCAATTTGTGTGCAGCTCTGAAATGTAAAACAGCGTTTAAAATCCCCCACAGGGTCAGTCTCTGATTCTTTATCTGGCACCACATTTTTCCACTTCAGAGTAATTTAGGCAAAGAAAATGATGCTTCTCTGATTAGTGTTAACAACATTTCAGCTGACAACAGCGTGGGAGTTAAAAATAAATAGCTGTTAGTTCACAACTAAACAGTGTGACAAGAGTATTCCTGGGTGGATTCATCGAGTGTGTACGTGCATGTGTGCCTTGTTTTGCATTTAAATCAAGTGTGGTGCCACTACTAGGACTTAACAGAGGGGATTGGGAATAAAAGCTAGACGCTGTGTACGTGGCAGCATGTGCACAGAGGTGTAAGCGTGTGGTAAGCGTGTGGTTTGCTCTCACTCAGGTTATGGCCACGCAGCGCCCAGCACCGACTCAGGGAAAGTGTTCTGCATGTTCTACGCCCTGCTGGGCATCCCGCTCACCTTGGTCATGTTCCAGAGTCTAGGTGAGCGGATCAACACGTTCGTCAGATACCTGCTGCACCAAGCCAAGAAGTGCCTGGGGATGCGTCAGACCGAGGTCTCCATGGCGAACATGGTGACGGTGGGCTTCTTCTCTTGCATGAGCACCCTGTGCGTGGGGGCCGTGGCGTTCTCCCACTGCGAAGGATGGAGCTTCCTACACGCCTTCTACTACTGCTTTATTACCCTCACCACCATTGGCTTTGGAGATTATGTGGCTCTGCAGAAGGACGACGCCCTCCAGAACGACCCCCGGTACGTTGCTTTCTGCTTCGTTTACATCCTCACGGGCCTGACGGTGATCGGAGCCTTCCTGAACCTGGTCGTGCTTCGCTTCCTGACCATGAACACCGAGGATGAGCGGCGGGACGCCAAGCAGAAGGCCCTGCTGTCTGCCAGTAAGCCTAGAGGGGAGGTGTCTCGTCTATTACCCCTCTCGACCTCAACTTCCATCACGCCTGTAGCAGATGACTCCGTGAAGGCGAAAGATTTAAAAGGTGCCTACACCGAGGTGCTGCATTTCCAGACTATATGTTCATGCTTGTGGTACAGGAGCAAGGAGAAACTGCAGGGCTCCATAGCCACCATGACCCCTCAGGAGCTGACGTTCTCCGATGCCTACATGCAGCAGAACAGTAACTGTCCTCACTACGTGGAGCCCGGATCCACAGGCTGCGTTTGCAGTCCACGTCAGTGCACGAGCATAAGCTCCATAACGACAGGCCTGCACTTTTTCTCTCCGTTCAGGGTGTTTAAGAGACGCAGCTCCGTCTAGCCAATCAGACGGACAGCAGCAAAGACGCGGCTGCAAGTAGATATTTGTGGTGCTATAATCGCCGTATTCCAACTGGAGGATGAGCAAAAGGAAAAAGCACATACAGCACTGTAAACAACGGAGTCTTACTCAAATATTTAATTGAGAAAGAACAGCCTGCTATGCTTTTATTTGAGGCTTCCTGTGTGCTTAGAGGAGTGGGTCACTGCGTAGGAACACGCTGCAGTGTATATGGCGGGCAGTGTACACAATTTAGAGGTGAAATAAAACAGGCAAGGTGCTGAGCAGGTGGAGTCTACTGAGCAATGATGCGGTAAAATGACGAGATTAAGTACAGAGTTGCACTTCCAGGCTTGTTCCTGCATCATGGATTTGTCTTTATGATTTAAAAAAACCCAACATTTTCATCCCAGTTTTTGTAACCGGCCTCCTTATGTTGTCCTCAAAACTCATTGAAACAAGTCATGGTTGTGGGAGCTGCAGTGGAGCTGACGCACACCAGTAACTTCATATGACTCACATGTGTAGCTGTTCTTGTTGTTGTGACTTCCAGTCCTCTCTGACAGAATTACCGGTGCCTCAGTCACAAACGCTTCATTATGTAACGTGACAAGTGGATACTTAAAAAAAACATCTACTGTAAAACTACATAAGCAAATAATCACACGTTGCACTCACCAGTGAGGAGAGAAGCAGTTTGAACTGGGTTTGTACTATAAAAAAAGACTGTTGGGATAAATGTACACCTGAACTCAACACGATGAGCTTCACCAACTTGATATTTACTGCATATATGATGTCAGTTTCTACTGCATCCACTTTGCTAGTGATTACTAATTCTCTGTTTAGGCATCTCTGAGGCCAGAAGTCAGAGCAGATCCAGTCTACTCCATATGCTTTCCAACAGAGCTGGTGTACTCAATAATACTCACTGTATGTGGCGCAGTTCCTGCACTATCAAAGGAGCTGTTCGTCATTTTGAAGTTCAACTATTACTTTGATGCCAAAGTTTATATCAGCTCCAATGTCTGCAGATGCATCATGACATGCAGCTTGCCTGCGTTTACCAGACAACGACAGCTAGATGAGGGATTTTTAGGCTTTTCATCGGCTTTGCTGACATTCTCATACTAAGCTAAGCTAAATTCTTTCTTGATAATACTCCAGGTTTTAATTTTTGAGTAAAATTTCCTTACAGAGGTCTGACCTTTTTTCCTTTCTTTTTACAGTCTATGGGTCTGACTAATCTGATATGATAGAGCATAACAGCTCTGTAATTTGTTGCAGCATTGCGATAAAGGTTCAGAGATGCACAACAGTGTCATTTTCCTTTCTTATGGACTGTCTTCGTTAAAAACAAATCTAAGATATGAAGATGTGGGGAAATGTTACAATCTTTGTAAAAAGTTCAAAAGTAGGACATAAGAACTCATTTGTTTTTAAGAAAGGTGAATGTTTACACAGTCCATTCACTTTTCTTATTTGCTTGGTGGGGTTTGGAAATCGGCAGTTAGAGACAGAATAATGTGGGCAACATGCGTACGGTTTTTATTATTTAGGCCACAGATGCTTTCATGCTGCATGGACACCAGCAGACTCAATAACCTTTTTACCCTATAACATACTGAGCAACGAACCCTTCGTTGGCCTGTTAATTTCTATGATATGAAAACATACACTGGTATAAACCGTATGCATAACATCAGATTTATGTCATGAAATCCAAAGATCTCCTGTTGTCTTTGGATCAAAGATGAACGAAAAGTCTGTTAAACTGCACAGAAAACCCCTTTATTGTTGTTTCCTTAACTAGTAATTTTATGACTTTTCCTGAAGAGACTCCATTAGAAAAAAGGGAATCATTGTATTTGTTCGCTGTGTACTTCATGAGTACAAAAAGGTTGGTTAATTTTTTACCTGTTAGTTACAGACTATAAAAAATAGTATAAATGCAGATGGACACGTATATATACACATTAGTGCACACACAGACACAAACACTGCTGATTGACCTTAGCCAGAAGGTAAACTTTCAAACACGGATACATTGAAAGCTTTTCCACAACCTCATGCACATCTTTCAGAGATCAAAGTTCAATTAATTTCAGACAAAACCATCAAGGCATTGTTTGGAAACGCAGAACATTTCTGAGAGAAAATGTCCAGCAAGCAGCAGGATAAGAAATGTTTCACAAAATCCGGGGGTCTGTGATGCACCGTCCTATGATGGATACATGGGAATGTAATGTACAAGAGAAGACCAGTGACGATGCTTTTTTCCATACCGAAGTGCTCTGATAGTCTCAAGGAGTGTCCGACAACGTACTAGAGAGGAGAAATGGACGAAAGTATCTGTATTAGCTGCCGATCGCCAGGTTTTCTTATGTTTTGGTGTCTGTGTCCTGTTGACTGTGTCCAAATCTCGCGGGAATATCCTGTAATGCGATAACTCGCATCAAAACACAGGTGGGAGTACGGGGAGTACCACCTACCTGACACCAAATTGTAATCTGTGGGTAATACAGGTCCTTTGGTTAATTTCTCCTCTCTAGTACGATGTCAGACACTCGTTGAGACAATCAGAGCACTTCAGTGTGGAAAAAAAGCATTTTTTTGGGGCAAACCAATACTTATCATTACTTGGGCTGCTAGCTGCCTGCCCGGCTAAATACTGAAGCGATCTTGAACGTTCCTTTCTCCATCACTCACATGTATGAAAGGAAAGATGAAAACAGAAAAAAAAGGTGAAGTTCTCCTTTAAGAAATTAAGTAGAATCATAAATCTGCTTTAGTAAGAAAAAGAAAAAAAAGTTAAGACATCTGCTTTAAAAAAGAAAAGTGGTGTCCAATGAATGAGTGACGTCTTTCTGCACCCTAAAAAGAGAAAATGCTGATATTCAAACAGTTTCTGATTAATTAAAAGTTGTTTCTTCTTGCAATAGAAATTCAGCATTCTGGATTAAAATGAAATGGTTTTATTTTAGATCATTAGTGAGGAAGACAATGTGAAGACAGCAGGAAGTTAAGATCAAGCTCTGCTTTTCAACCACAGCAAAATGTTCAAAATTTATCAACTAAAAACCCTTATGTGTAAATGAAAATAACCAGAATACTTTAAATCATACCACCTTAATAATTGGCAACCCAATAAATAATCTTGATGGTAAAACTGTTACAGATTATAACAGACACACCGTTGAACTATCATATGGTTATAGGTGGTGTACTGAGTAAAGTAAAGTTTGATGTTAAAATCTGAAATTGTTGAATATTCCTTACCTTACAAACAGGTGACATATCACACGTCATTAATAGTTGAGAATATGAGATTACATCTCAGTACATAGAGATTAACAGTCTGACGAAGGGCCTGTTGCTGAAAGCATCGTAAGGATAAATAAGATGTCCTGCGTGTGCATTGATCCACTAATTTCCTGGTTTGATTATTCATTTGATCCAGTCCACAGTCCAATGGATTATTAGATAAGCAACTCTGATGTAACCACGGGATCCTCAAGGCTGGTCCTCTAGGGACAAAAACATTATTGTTTATCTAGCCGTCATTGTTATTATGATTATTATTGTTATTATTATGTATTATTATTATGATGATCATCATAATATACCTTGACAGTTACAGTATAGGGGCTGAGTTAGCAAGTTTTTTTTTTAATCTGTAGTGATGTATGTTTGTATGTAGTGGGTGTCTTGAGTTGTGTTTGTTTTGTGTATTTTTGTGTTATTATGGACCCCTTGAAAACAAGATGCAGCATCTCAAAAGGATGTCCATTCAATAAATTCATAAAAATTCAAAACTCCCCTTTTGCAACTCACATGATCAAGCTCTGCATAAGTCTGCTAATTACCATTGATTTAAGTCAGGTTAAGTTTTGATTGTGTTCTTTTTTACCACACAACTCTGTGTGGTAAGAACTGACTGACTAACCCAACAAAACATCATCTCTTCAGATTTAAAGCACACAAAGCTGTGTGAATCACATCTGTATCAAGCATGCAAACTCATCTAGTGGCAGAGTGACAGACTGGGAGGGGGCAGGGTTGCCATGTTGGTACAATGGATAATAAGTTAGTTGTCAATCACAAATCATCACGTTCAACTAATTCCGGAGTGATTGGTGGGAAAAACAGCGAAAATCCACTTTCAGCTCATATTGCATGCATATCAGGGTATGTTTAGATGCTTTGTGTTGTATTTTTCTCACATTTACTTTCTTTCCTGAAGCAACCACAGTTTTAATTTTTGCCTATGGTTATATTGTTCAAAACTCTTTTATTACATTAAAACTGAGATGTTGACTGATTCCTATAAAGCTAAAAGAAATCAGGGGAAACAGACTCGCCTGAAAATGAAAAAGAGCACAAAAAAGGCTTGTTTTTATTATGTTAATATCATGATGTATTACTCAGTCTGCATTATGCCCGAAAATTACTGATAGCCCCTGCTTCTGACTACCTGTTGTTTCTTTTTCAGCAGTTAAAAGAACAAAGGTGCTAAGTTCTTTTCTCCATTATACTGCAATACAAATCAAATCTATCTGGAAAGCAGTGACTACAGGGATTAATTGCTTATCAGAAATTAAATATCCATTCATTGAAAGTTCATATTTTCTTTCCAATCAAATGATAATAATAATAGCTGTTTATCTGTTTTCTCTGACCATTAGGAGCAAATCCCGGGAATGTAGGAAATCACCCCTGCAGCATAAATACATGAGCCATGAGGCAGCTCTAGTAAATGAGCAGCAATATTTTTATTCCAGTATCCAAAAATAAACTGATCATCACAAACAGATGATCTTAACATGTGTCTGTGGGTGGATTTTTTAAATTCTTTTCCTTTTTCCTTTTTGGCATTTATTGTTTGGCTCGTGGGTGAAATCCTGCTCATGTAACACATAAAAACAGGTGCAAACAATACACGCAAATGCTCGCCTGGTGTCACAGAAACTGCTCTCTCGTAGAGAAATGGAGCCTTTGTGCTGGATGGAAATCTACAATTTGCACGTGATGGTGTAGAAATCAAACATTTTGACTCAGCAGCGGTCTGTTGTACATGTTTTGTGAGAATTCTTGGCTATAAATAAGGACTACGTCATGCTGCACCATGTTTTCCCAATGCATGGAATGGACTATCGAAAAGAGGACAGAAATTGTGCTCAAACACTCAAAAATTACTTGAAACTTTCTTGCCACGGGATGCAGATGAGATTAGGAATTGGTCTTGCAAAAATAAAACACACACACATCACATCTGTGAACAATACTGTGTTGTTTATGATGAAAATTACTATTATTTTATCCAATAAATGACGGGTTTTGATTTTGGATGTTGCTTGTTTGAATGCCTTGATCATAAGGGCTATTTAATGATTATTGTGCATTTACAGATATATGTCAAGCCAGCTGTAATATTGGGATTCTACCATCTCCTCTTTTTGTCAACACGTGCTTTGGGGGGCAAAAAAGCCTGCTGAATGTATAGAAATAACCATTTGGACCAGATGGTTTCCCCCTAGGAATTCTGACTGAGGTCCAGTTCCGGACAACCTACAGCAGGTTAGTCACGAGCAAAAGTGTGACAGTGAGTCATTACGTAATGTCTTGTGGCTGCATCTATATGTTTTATTTTAAACTCTACAGAGTGAGGCTCAACAAAGGAGGGCAAAGAAAGAGAAACGCTTAAATTAGCAAATGAGCTTTTAATACAACTTGAAAAATTAGTTCAGGATACAATGCGAATGAAAAGAAAAGAGGGGGTTGATTGATTGAAAATGTTTCATTGCAGATGGAAGTGGCTGGTAAGATCTGTCTAAGAAATTACTTTGCTCTTCCAAAATCTGTCCATAAAAGGAAATTATCCTTTGATTGAAACGTGAGATCATTTTTATGAGTTAATCCCCATCATCAACAGGATGGATATAGGTTTGTTGTCAATAATTTGCTTGCAAACACTGATAAATGTTTACATTTTTGGTCATTATATTGACATCTAGTAGCCCTTGGATGGGATTTTATTGCATGAAATGCTCACAAGAAATCAGTAGAGATGACCTATGAAGTACAATTACACCAGTTGACCCTGGGGATCTTAAACTCCAGGCGGTTCTTAAGAGACAGGATCTTGCAGGTTTTAGAGGTTTTCCTGCTCAAACACACGATTTACACATGATTTAAGTCAAACATAACCAACAGCTTATTGTCAATTTCTGAACAACAGCCTATTAATTTGAGTCAGGTGTGTCAAAGCTGGACAACATTTAAAAAACATCTAAAAACTTGCAGGACAGTGACCCTTGAGGACTGAAAATTGAGATACCATTGCACACAGGTTATGGTAATGTCTCATCTATGCACAAAATATTAATTTCACTAAGTTTAAGGGGTTTTCTTTTAAACCTTCTACTCATCTAATCCATAACATTCAATGTGGTCGCCGCCTCGTTGAAAAGCTCTCTTATAGCTGAATTTCACCACCATTCATATTTTCTCTTTGATATGATGAAGAATCTGTGATCATTAACATCAAGCTCCACAGTCCAGCAGGCTGCGAGGCAACACAAGTCAAACTTCTGTAACTATGAACAGCTACAATGTTCTTCTGAAAACTTTAATGTAAAGTTTGATTCATTCTACTAGAGCATGCTATTTCAAAAAGTGATCTTTTTATGCTTACTGTATATGTTAACTGATAAATTGTAGTTTTGGTCCAAAATTCTTTTCTTTGCGGGACATATATTTCTTTTTGGATGACAAGCAAATTACAGTAAGTGATATTTGACAGCAAAATGTGCAGGAGATTTACCAAATATATGGATTCTTAGGACTGCTTCAAACCCTCAGAATTTACTGAAGAAAAGAAGCTGTGCAGAGAGTTTTATTTTTCACATAATTTAGATTCGCTTTTTAACCCTAAAAACATCTATAACTTTCCCTGATAGTCATAGCTTTCGCCATGATGATATCGCACATTTCAACAAAAGATGAGATGCCACAAAGAAAACTGCAGATGTCAGAAATGTAAAAGAGCATTTCCACTTGTTGTTAAGGGAGTCACGGATAATATATCTGTTGTATATATCAAAATGTTGTGTTTTCATATAGGATGATCCTCTTGCAATCATGAGTTCCCCACGTTAAAAACAGAGGTCTGAATGGGTTTTTAGAAAGTCAAATTTCGAGCAAAGTGCATCAACAAATTAAATGACAGTTTAAGGAAGTATTGGAAACTGAAAATGTTTTCAGTCCTATAAACACTGATCAAATGATGCGCACTAAGAACAGGATTATCATATCAAAGTGTCAGTTGATAAGGGCAATTAGGAAAGCATCTCATTATTAAAATTTGCTTGCCACTGCAACATCAAACCAGATTGAGTGACCTGGCCCCGTGCCTGTGAATCTGCCTGCAGCCATTAGACGTGCAGCACAGAGAGGCAACAGAAGGAGCATCCATTCGACAAATCCCTGTATTGACCCCCCATCGCCGGAGCATCTGCTGTTTTCTACTTTGGCCACAGACCTGAGTATCTATGTCAAAGACAAAAATAGTTCAACTGAGAAGGTCAGATATGACATTACGTCACCTGGTCGTGTTTTTTTTATTATTTTGGAAAAACTCTGGAAAGGTTAAACTTATTATATATTTTTCTTATTAACAACTCTTATGGACTGTGTTGTTATGTTAGTTATATTTTTGGTATTTACATTTTTAAAGGTGTCTGAGCTGGGGATTCCAGGTTAATTCTCAGTTGTCATTGAATATGTAATTTTCCCGGAAAGTTAGCAGTAATTCTTCACTAAGCAACAAGTTAATTGAAATAAATATAAGACTGCCAAATAAAAGGTGACTGTCCTATGATGGTAACCCTTACCAACACAACCCCCCACCCCCCCCCTAAAAAAAAAAAATAATAATAATCCCAAAACAAACAAAAAGCTCCAAACTGATGACTATTTATTTATGTTTTAATAACAAAATCATTATTGTCCACGAATATGAACACTAACTGTGCCTTTCAACACTGAAACGTGCAACCAGTTACAGGTTTTAGTTTAA
>JAVQJG010136393.1:0-24075 GCA_036024015.1 Craterocephalus amniculus | reverse complement strand
AATTCATTATATTGGTCTCATTTATTAAGGAATAGGCTACAGTTCAGAATGTGTATTATTAAAGCTAATCATACTACAGGTGAAATTAAATGAGGAATACTTTAATTCCAGCGGGAAATTCAATGTTGTAGTAGTTTTTTTTTTCGTTTTTTTTAGTTGTTGAATAAAGAAAAAAGAGACAATATATTCGTCAATCTCAATTATTTGTCTGACAATTAATCGTCTCCAGAAATTCCTAATCGTGACAGCCCTAGGTCTGGGAGACTCCAAGAAAAGATGTGCTGTTACATGATATTTATTTCTAATGTAATGCACTCTGAATTACAATTTGTATGAAAATTACTAAATAAAGTTTGATTGATTCATTGATATGAACGTTTTGTAATGAAGTAGGGTATTTTGCTCTATACTATTAAATGATTTCTGAAAAGGATGACTGAGGTGATACTCTTCATAACCACACACAGGTGATGGCTCTCACAAATTCAACCATCATCAGGAAATATGATTCATCATACAATGTATCATATGAGACAAGTGCATATCAGGGAGTACTTTAAGACGGTTTATAATATGGTATAAGGAACTTCCTGTTTACCATATAGATACTCTACATGGCTTATTGTGGTATGTCATAAAATTAGTCTGTATGAGGAAAGAGGCTATTCCCTTAATGCTATGAAATAACAACCAGTAAAAGCCTTGTTATTCATCGTGTCAATTTTTCACAATCCATGGGTGGGGCGAAGCATGAGACATAACATAAAAATTACACAATTTAACATAAACTAACCTTCAACAAAATGTAACCACATCTTCATAGAACACAGTTATAAGGAAGAATCGGATTAATAATATTTAATTGTAAATAAGAGCTTAATTATCCCCGAGTCAAATAACTGGCAAATAGGAAAGTTTCCTTATGACAGCTTATAAAAAGACTATAAGGTCAAAATATACAGACAAAAAATGCGGAAGTTTCAGTGTAATAGTTTTACCTTAAATCGTGCCTTGCCTTGCAGTGCAAGTGATCTGAAAGCTAAGCTAACATTAACAGTAATGTGAAAGCTAACTGCTAACTTAGAAAACCAAATGCAACATAACTGACGAACTAACTCAATTCAGCCGACGTTCGCAACTATTGTTCTGCAATTATGACCAATTGTAAAATGAAAGCACGTACCTTTTGGTTATTTCCCCCCTTCCCAGTCACAGTTTTATTCGGGCATGCTAGAGACGTTAGCTCCAGTAAGTCCAAATCCTTGGCTTCCACATATTAGCAAGCTCCCTGGCAGTGTGCTAACGTCGGCTGCCAGGCAGGCAGTAATGTATGCACACTGCTTTGCATCAGGGTTTTTGTTTGTTTTTCTTCTCCCCCGTAAGTTATCAGCCAATTCTGTGGTCTTTCAATGCAGTAAAATGCAGCAAAAAAAAAAAGCAGCCGTAGTGTGACGACCTCTCAACTTGTTACCTCTCACCTGTCCTTAATACACTCAGACGTCCACAGGGAGTGCTGTTTAGACAGGCTGCTTCCTAAAGCTTAGTAAAATATAACTGGAGCATGCAGTGCTTAAGTTGTTCTTAGACTTTGTAGATCTCACGTATAGTGGTAGGTTTTTTTTGTTACGTTTTAGGCAAAAGTCCAAATAGCTTTAAAAACTAAGTTCTGGTATTAACAATGTACAGGAATTTCTTGTGCAAGTGATGGAGAAACTAACTTATGCAAAAATTTACTTACAACTCTCCATGGTAAGTTTTGTTAAGCTTAAAAATGGAAGTAAAATATCCAAGTGCCAAAGTATTAAAAGTAGAAATGATCATTTTACGATAGTTAATCATATAATTTTATTGTGAATTTGCTTACAAGAACTTTGTTTTAAAAACAGTTTTATTCCTTTGTATAGTTTATTGGGCATCATGCATCATATTTTCAAAGAATGATATATATATTTTACAGTACATGGATAAATGTAGTAGGGTAGAGCCACACAAAAATGTCAATATTCATTAAATAAAACAAAATATTTTGTACTTTTTCACTATATTTTGAGGCTTCATATTAATTGATATGGATTAATGACAATGAAATGATAATTTCACTTATTCCTATGCAGGTGAGGAGAAAGGTTCACGAGGACACTTATCTTTCCACTCCAACACTTGTAAACTAGGTCAAAATGGAAAAATCTTCTATCACTCATTCATAAAGTTAACTGAACAAAATACCATCTTTTAATGATTAATATAGGTAAGTTATGAGGGCAAATTTACAACAGAACACAAAAATTTCTGTCAAGACATATGTCTTACCTGCCCAAATGTTTACAGCATATAAGCAGTAGGTCATGCATTATTCTAACAGACTGCCTATTTTATTCCTATTTTACATCCTAAATATCTTTAAATCATGCTAAAATCCCTGATATAAACGTCGATAAAGGCATGTCTTCCTTTTCAACACATTTTGTGCTCATTAATCATATATCAAAGATTTTCCCATGTTTCTCCCCAAGATCCCTGTGTTGGTTACATGTATGAACCCATTCAGGATATTGATGATATCCTTGACATGAGTGCTCCAGCATTGCCTTTTAAAGCTGTATAAATCCTACCATGTGTCATTTTTTTCTTTTACCCACCGTCATGTGTTGCTCTTCCGTTACAGATTACCTCAGCATTCAGTGATGTGTGTGCGTAGATTGGTCAATGTATCTGACTGTATCTGAGTGTGAACACAGACTCTCTCTCTTGTGTGTTTGTGTGTGCACATTGTGAACTGAGACAGGACTGACAGACAGGGTATAAGAGAGAGTACACTTAGTCAAACACAAGACTTTTCCATGACCAGCTCCCCATGGCATGTGCTCTATCTGAGAGACAGAGTGAACTGTAGAGCTTTATCAGTTTAACCTCCACAAGGGTCAACCTTGCTTTGTAAATTTTTTAAAAAGGCTTACTGCCAACTCACCCTTATAAGAGAGGCACATCCACAAAATTAATGAGCACTGTCCAAGATGATTCAAGAAGACCAAAGTGACCAGGTACTCATGGAATTACAGGAAAATTAAAGTCATCTGGCTAAGATAAGATGTAAATCCAAGAAAAATACAATTCAGATAAAAGGCAGCTTGGGAGGCAGGCCAACGTGAGTGCATTTCTTTTACAACAAATGTTGAGATGAAGATGACTGATAAAAGTCGACACAGGCAATAACACTAATTTATGTTAAGCATACCATTCCACTTACATAAGTGCATGTGAGGAAGACAGGGGAATGTTTCTCATCTATTGTGCACGGTGTTTTGGTTTATTTTAAATGGAGTCTATTCATAGGAATTTAATGAGGTTTTTCTGAAAAAAGCCATTTCGTTTATTTTGATGTTTAAACCTGAGTCCTCTCCATTTCACTTCATTTCTCAGCTTTGCACCTGTAAAAACATAAGTTAATGTGACTTCGGTTTTGGATATGAACATCTGTGTGTTAATCCCAGTCTGTGTCCCCAGTTTCATCTCTTTCCTCAATTTTTCCATGCTGGCCTTGAGGCTATATGGATTAAAGTGGTGGGGTCATACAAGCTGTCTATTTAAATCAACAACAGCATGTGGAAAAGTAGCAGCCAGTTATTTAGCACATGAACGCAGAAAAATGCATCTCAAAGCAGATTCTGGCTTTTTTTTTGCCTTTTGCTCTGATTAAAACTTTAATAGCTTGAGAATGAGTCAGAGATGTGCCTTACATCACCCTGGTGGCAGAGAATGAGTCTCAAGGTGCTCAGACTTGTCAGTCAACACATGCTGATGCGGCAAACCTAGGAGGTGTGTTATGACTTGTTTGGCATGCAGGTTGACAGAACAATTTGGACATTTTATTATGTGCAAAGCTGTAAAGGGTTTGTGTTCAATATCTTCATTCAGATTACTGCACTGTGGCTGTTTATGCTCAATGTGGTTTTTTTTAAAACTGTCACATATACCCCAAATTCAGGGAAAGAGCAGATGTAAAAATGGTTGTCTCTGTCCCTTTATAGCAGTTTCTTGTTTTTCACGGTTTTCCATCCTTGTGGTTCTCTGTCATTTGACAGGTTCACCAGTTAAATTTGATTAGAATGTTGCAACATTGATAAAGTTTACAAGTGTCATTCTTGCCGTGGTTGCATTTTCCCATAACTCATTACGCCTTATGTACGGCAGCCACTAGGAGAGATAACCTGTCTTTTACCTTTAATTTAACAATGATATGATATTTAGTGTAAACAATACTCAGCCTATTCAACATTATCCTTTTTATGGCCCCGACTTCTTCATCTTTTAATGGATCCTTATGCTGAATGCTGCTCAGCACATCTTATTCTAGCTCTTCTCTTATTGACAGTGCCAGATATGTGTATGCTCAGTGGGCTGGCTCTATACAGGTTAAAAATAGCTATCAGAGTTTTTGCTTCATGTCCTGAGAGCTCTACTTTCTTCTCACACTTGAGGAACCATGGGAAAATAATCTTTCCCTTACGCACATAGCACTCATAATAACAGGCATGGTTATACATAAAACCTCCAATCACATAAGTCCGTTTGCAGGCTTAACGCAAACACACGGACGCAGCTCCGCATGAACGCACAGAATAAAACTTGTGGCTCATGCCATAGGGTTGCATTGCTGAAATAGTAGGGTTATAAGAACAGGCGCAGTGTGTACAGTGAAACATAACCTGCACTGTGGGAATGCAGAATACATTTCTGCTGATGGGAAACTTGCTGAAACAACACAACGGGATAGAAGTCTGGTACAGCAAAAAATAGAAAGAGCAAGAAAACAACCAAAGTGGAGAAAAAAGTTATCCCTGAAGAGGGACTGGAAAGGGAGAAGATAAATGTTATTTCTCTCCCAATGACACACAAAGAGCGGTGGAGCAGGAGGAAATAAAAGGGTTGGTGTGAGTTTAAGTGTAATGCAGCCACAGTGAAACAGTGTTAATGTGGACTATAGCTGGGAGTCAGGGAGAATTCAAGGGTTGGCAGGTCAGACTCTGCTGACACACTGGGATCAGCAATGGGATTGTTTCCATTGGAAAGAATTCCAAGAATGAGCTAGAAGAGCTATCAGTGACTTCACTCAGAGGACAACAGTTATAATACATAGCCAGACACACTCTCACACTTTAAAAGATACTGTGTCCCATACCATCAATGGTGTGCGGGACACTCTCCGTTTGTCACTGTGCTCTGTGCCACTCTCACTAAAGCCTCACCTTACCATCTTCAAAATGACTGCTGACACCTCTAACCACCAGCAGAGAGGTTAGCAAAAATATTTATAGTGTGTTTGGAAATTCCTGTGACTCCAAAGATAAAGGGGGCTTTAAAAAGTCACTTTTCAGTGTTACAAAACAAGTGCCATTTAAAATCGTGCACTCGAGATGCTTGGAGGTGATTCTTTTGGATTTAAGAAGACGGTCAGGCATTATGGTGAAATGTGTTTATTTGTTCACTTATTGAGGGATACTAATACTTTCCTCATGTGTGTGTGTGTGTGATCTGGTTGGCTTAGCTCAGTGTGTTTGGAGAGATTAAACAAACAAGGTGTATGTGTTTGTGAGTTTAAGAGGAGCTGAAAGGTGAGTTTTATTAGACTCGAACAAAGTCGAGCCAGATCAAGCAGGTGGCAGTGGCTTGAGAATGCAAGAAAACAACCGACTTACTTTAATTCAGATGTTAATCTTACCCTAGCCTCTTCTAGTTTTGTTTTTAGAAAAATATTACCATGATTCATGTCATAAAAGGGGACTGAAACTAGATGTATTCAGTGCCCTGAAAGTGAGATAAGGAATTGTGTTGGAGTAAAAAAATCCCTACAGTTATACACCAGATAGGAAATAGTGCACGGAAGAAAAACTCCCCACAAATGTGAGAAAAATATGTTAATATGCTTTAAGTCATTTTTCGGGATCTCTTTACTTAAATATTTGAAAGCAAACCAAACATTGTTCCTTGCTATGATTCCTGAGCTGAGAAGTGGCTGGAAAAGAAACAAACAGCTGAAGCTGAAGAGCTGCTCAAAATATCAAAATGCTACAGAAACATGCTGCAGGGCTACTCTTCACATCTAGCTAACCTCTGCAGCACAGAACCTTTCTTTATTAAAGCTGAAGTATATTGCTTTCCCCTGCAATATCTGAAAGACGTGAAGTTCAGAGGTTTTAGTTGACGTCACATGATTGCGTCGCTGGGTGCAAGTTCAGTCTGTGTCTCTAAGGACTCTAGCTCTTAGTTCTTGTGATTTCTTTTTTCCATGATCTCATACTTTTTCCACTGAGATCAAGGAGCAATTAGGAGCGATGCTAAAGACATTCATTACTTTATTCAGAACCAGACACCGGCTCCTCGGGTCAGACACTCTGCTGCTGACCACCATTATTAGCCACGATATTAATAGCTTTTACTCTCCACTTTTTCCAGGAAGAAGGAAGTACGAAAGAATTGCAGTTCATTGTTTCTCTTCCAGGAAGTAATCATAAGGGTCTGCACATTGGCCTACAAGTCAGGCACTTGGACCTTAAATGTCCTACCCTCACAAATCCGATTCGTGGAACCAGGCAATCAGTCTTCACCTCAAAGGGTCACTTATACAGTATAGAGTAGCATGTCAGCAAATAAATGTGCTACTTTCCGTCAGATACATTTCTCCATCAGAGCTTTCCACTTGCCATTTTTCATGGTTTTATTGGCACGTTTATAGAAGCTTGAGTTGCTGCTTCTGCCTGCTTATATTCAATCACATCCTTAATCCAATAAAACCAAAGGTGTCATTTTTGATCCAGTTTGAGTCATTTTGCATCATGTTATAGTAAAAACCCGCTTGTATACAATCTGATACTTGTCTTCTGCCCCCTAATGGGTACCAGGAAGCATAAGACAACACCACAATGATTTTGACAAATCATATAGTTATAAATTGTAACAAGAAAAAAAAGTTCCCCTAGTTTGTTAAAAGGCCAAACAAACTTGAGATTAAAAAATAAAAATAGTTTTCTCCAGTTTTTCTTGAGTTGGGCCTGAAAAGGGATAATCTCTCTATAATTACAAAAACCTTTCCAGATCAAACTATTGTTCAAGAAGTCTTCATTTTTAAAATAAACCTACTTCAGAAACCTTTGCAAAAGCCAAAAGCTGCAGAGTTCAGGAATGAGATTTTCTTTAACTAGAAATTGTGCTCAAGCTATAGACAGGAAGTAGCATGTGGCCTGCTCTCGCTTCTATATATACACGTATTTGACGCATCTGTTTTCATCGAGGGAGAGAGATGTTCCGAATGTGAAAGATGCCGAGCAGGAAGCGACACTGCCTCTCTAACCACTGCAGGCAAAGTGTGTGTGTGTAAGATTCAACTGAGGTAAAGTCTCTTGGAAAAAACTTACTGTGCAGTAGGATTACCCCCTTTTTTTTTTCTTTTTTTTTTTAAAGTAAAAATGCAAAGACTGCACCTTAAATAGAAATACCAGGTTGAGTTATTCTCACACAGTTGTATAGCAAATTCAAATGTTTATTTACAGCCTCTGCATTATCAGTGAGAAAAGGTCTTGAAAATACAAAAACAAAAAAAACAACTAAAATACAAAACAGCAAGACAAAGATGGCGGCTAATCTCCCTGAGCTTTACGAAAACAATGTGGGACCTGCAGGTGACAGGAGAAAGTTGTTCTGTACACAGCCCTAATGCCACAATGAGAAATTTGAAAGCTACATTTCCGTCATGCTTTTACAACAGTAACGTCACATTATCCACAAAGGAGAAATCCTTCAACCTGTTTCACTAAATCATCATCACGAGGAAGGAAAGAAATAAATCCAGAAAGTTATACAGGCATATAAAAGATTACATAACATACAAACCATTTTCCATTAACAGCTTTTTGCAAATGTCAGGTCAAGGAGTACTGCTTCAGGTATTGCCTAGGCTCATGTGAGCTGCATCCCACAGGGTGAATTTTCTCAACCAGAGCTGAATGGTGTCAGAGTATGGCTGTTTTCAAAAACAGGAAGACAAAAAAAGGCTTTCAACTTTCGGTTTAGCACAATGCAAGGCCTCAGGAATCACCTAACGAGGGAACGTATAGTTACCCATCTTTCATTGGTCTGGACGATGCTTTATCACTTAGCTTTTCAAGTTAACATTTCATCCTCAAAGTTTGCTTTGTCTTCCAAGGAGTATTTCAAAAGGAGGCCAAATGGAGGAGAGCATTATAAAAATAACTGTTTTCAGTGCTTACGCCTTTGAAGTGAGTCACCACAGATCTACAGCATCACAGGGTATGCCATCCCATCACCTACTCATTTTCTGCTACAGGTTGCCTTTTAACCATGAACAGCTAAGCTCATGAAAGTATAAATTCAGACAAATCATTTGTCAAAAAAACATCCCAGTAACTTTATTTTTTCCCCACAAAAAAAAAGACCAAGCAAACAAAACACCCACTTCTCAAAACACCGGACATGTACAACATTCAGTTCCGAGACACATCTATAGACAGCAGTGGCAATAATTATAGCAATCAAGAAAGCAGACATAGAAGGTGAACTGTACAATTATTCCCACAGGTACCACAAAAGATCTGCACGCAAGCCTCTGGGATCATGATGCCGGCCATTGGAGATAAGCAGAGAGCAGCCGTGGTCCCCTGCAGAGTAAGAGCTGTCCATGGAGCACCAAGTCACCACTTTCCGATAGGGCACCCACTGATAGGAGCTGATATATGTGGAGGCGGCTGTGGTCAGTACGGGGTGTGGGCCAGAGGTGTGCATGGTCGGGTCTGTTGGGATTTCAGCATGGAATAATAACTTACCTAGAAATTGTGTGTGCGTATACCTTCACTTGTTAGAGCATTTTCTCTTTCTTAAATTGATCTTTTTGGGTGCTATGGGTAAAGAGCTTGCATCAAGGGACACCGAATGTGTCAGTCCAGTCTGGAGTGCTCTTGTGAAGTGTGACCAGTGTGTGAAATGTAGAGTCCATCAGAAAGTGAGAGCTGGTGCCAAAACAGCCTCTAGTGCTGAGAATTCTGCGCTGGCTGTCCATTTTGCATGCTGCCATCATTCTGCTCCGCTTCTTCCTCCTCCTCCTCCTCTTCTTCACTGACCAGGAATTCCTCTGGAGGCCAGCGAAGCTCCCCGCTCTCAACTTCTCCTTCTGTCGGCTCGACCACGATCGATGGTAGTCTGTCTTTAAGCTTACAGCAGCGGTCGAAGTCTGAGGGGTCTGGGAATATCTGAAAAAAGGAAAGACGTGGTCACAAACACTGACTATTCAGCTTTTATTCATATAAAGCAGCTCCGAAAACGAAAGGCAGGCCTTTTAAAGATCGGGGGAAAAGAAAAAGGTTTGTGAGCAGCACGTTTCTGATCAGTGCAGATGCTTACTGGAACGTGTACAAGTGTCACAGGTAAAAATACACAGCTGAACAGATGAAGAAGAAATGTGAAGTGTAAACATCTATGAAGGGAAGTGGTTGCTTTAAAAAAAAAAGAAAAAAAAAAGGGTGGCATACCTGCTCTTGCCAATCCTTCATTCCTTTAGTTGCTATTCTGGCTTTTCTCATGCACTGTTGCTTGCTCACATTCATGTTTCATCATTGTGAAATGGATGAGACATTACTAGCAAGCCTTATGGTAAAGGCTGCATATTTAGCTCAATTCTTTGGTATGCATCGCAGCAAGTAGTCAATGCTCAAGAGATTATACAAAAAGCTTATTAGAAAAAAATGCTTTCCTGAGAAAGTGAATGAATACATCATCCATCCCTCCAACGGTTCATAAGAGTATCGGACCTTGATGCAAAAATGGAGTTGTAAAGCTTTGAGCTTTTTCAGACCAACATATCTGCCTGTAAAAGCAGAGTGACAAACATTTCCGGATCTAAACTGGAAAACAAGAGATAATCTGACAGATTACATGCATTCCCTTTTCTGACAAGATTCAACATTTTCCTTTTTTTTCAGGAAAGATGGAATCTCCCTGGGGTAGGAATGATTGGGGTGGCCAGAAAAGAAAAAAAAAGCAAAGTCTGCCAGTCCTGGTCCAAGAACAGCATTTTCTGCTGTTTGGATTAAGTGTTTGAATATTTTTAGACCTGCATATTTTCACGTCAGGACACTTGGAGAAAGAGGGGGTGGCGTATGTGTGTGTGTGTGTGCGCACAGACACATGCAAGGAGAGTTGATGTATGGGCAAAGAGTCGATTGAAAAGAAAGCATTCAGTGAGGCTGGAGAGGCACAAGAGGGAGAAGAGATGCAGCTGTGCCCATGTAACCAGGAATTCCATAAGAAACACATCCACACATCCAAAAAAAAAACAGGTATAGTACTGCTGCTTTAAAATGGATGTCTTTTCCTCAGGTGATTCATGCATGCGTCAGTAGCTTCTCATCTCTCCAAACCCTGCTGCTCATCAAGAGAGACAAGAAGGGTATGTGTGTGCAAGCACATCTGTGTTTCTGTGTAATGCCTGGATGTATCTGCATTTTTGGCTCGCATCGCCAGTCCTCGCTGTGTGTCAGCACCATGGAGAGCTGGGCAGCAAGTGACTTTGCCTTTAGACAAATAAGCTTGTACATAATAGGCTGCTTCACTTCCAGTGGAGGAGGGGTGGGCCGCTGAATCATGACATTGCCTTTTGAAAGGGTAAGTCAGTGAATCAACATCCATCTACTCAATTTCCTCTTATAGTACTATGAGTTATATTTACTCTAATACCATTTGTGAGACCATCTGGAATTTCATGGTCTTAATTTAACTCAAAGTCCCTGATGGAGGATGTGACTGGTGAAGCATCGCTGCTTCATACAGTGCTTCTCTAAGGAAAGCCTGGGACCTTGGGCAAGCGGTTGAGATGAGGAAACGCACAGCGGGACGTGGAAAAAGTGGAGAAGTGGCACACTGGAACTCTTCTTTTGGCTGTCTCTCCTTCCGATTCTCTCAGACAGACTTACAGCTGGGGTGTGAAATGGTGGAAAGGAAGCAAGTCTTTTCCTCTGGGTCAGTCTACATCCTCTCAGCCCATTTTCTGCATTCAGCACAAGCAGGCTGCTGCATATGGTTTACTTAAAAAGTACTGTGAGTATTGCCAAACCAACCATAAAAAGAAAAAAAAACCCTAAATGTTGTACAATGATTTTTAATAGACAACTAGTCTTCCTGTCAAAAACAAAGAAATGTGGATTTTACTTAATTCACCATCCACACACAGAGAGGAAAGGAGCATCGATATTCACAGAGGGCCCTTTAATTTGCCTTTGCGCCCAAGTTCAACTGTGAAGCTAAAAAGAGGCAAGCAGCTGTGCATCCAGATCGTTTACAGTTAATAATGGCCCAGGTGGTATAAATGCAGATAACAGCTTTTCAAGAACCAGCAGGGTTTCCCGCACAAGAGTAGTTGAACTGAATGTTTGAAGTTCTGACAGCTATAGTCCCCGTTGTCCTTTGATCGCCTCCCACATATTGAGGTTAAAAACAAGGTCTGTTGAATTTTTTCCTGTCATAATGTCATCTACATGTGAAAGTCATCTTCAGACCACTCAGTAACTTCATACTTCTGCATGTGACTGCTGTCTCATGATTGCCTTTTGGTGTAAAACCAGTCATTTTGCAAACAACTAAGGTTTAAAACGGCACATGTTGGCTTCACCCTCCTGTCCATTGAAATCAAGTTCCAACTTATTAGAAAAAACAGATGAATGCATGTAATTATTGGAAAGAAAAGGGTAAGGAATCAAACATTAGGATAGGTCATTTGGAAATAAGACTAGAAATAAATGGCTTTTAATGCATCTTACCTGGAAGGAGAGTCTGTCCTTGCTGGGACTGAGCCTCATGTCCTCCATGGGTGTGCTGTTGATCATCACCTCAGTCATATCTCGGCTGGGCACGAACACTGGGCTGCACAGTCGAAAGACAAGAAGAGGCTGAGATTAGATCCAGTGATGACGACAGCACATTTGCGATGAGGACAAATGCATTTAGAAGTAAAAATCCCCTACTTGTCGGGCAGAAACTAGACAAACATTTATTACAGACGTTCATGAGTAAATATTCAAACTTAAAATGTGACCCCCACTTTTTGTACTTTGTATGATGCGGGTGTAACTTTAAGATTATTAAAAAGACTGAAAGATTTCTTTAAAAAAGAAAAAGCCTGTCATAAGCCATCTAGATGCAGTTAAAGACTAAACTTTGATCACTCACTTCCCTGCAAACAGTTTTGTTTATATCATGCACATCTTGACCACAACACACAGAGCACTGCAAAGCTTCACAGCTTGTTATGTGACTTGCAGGAGGAGGCCATTTCTAAAGACACAGACACGATGCGCTCTTGCACTTGCAACCATAGAGCAGTCATTGTGAAAGTGTGCTGGGGGCGTGCTGTGGTATTTGAATAGGGAGGAACCAGATGCACTCTGTTCCATTAAAGCTTGGACAAACTTTCCATTTAAGATCAAAGTTTAAAAAAAGAAGAAAAAAAAAAATAAAAGAAACAGTGGTCGGTTATCCATGCTCAGTGCATTCACTCCTCAGAAACAGTGAAGCTTTGAGAAAAAAGAAAAAAAAAGACTTGATGCACTAACTTCATCTTGAGACATGATGCTGTGCGCATTCTCACGCTCTCTATTTAAAGTCTGGTGCCTGATGGTCAGTGGCCACAGGCCTGTGGTCTGTGTGGTCACTGGCTATTTGAAACAAAGAAAACAGAGTATGACAAGATGTTCACTCGGATCCTCAAATTATTCGATTTAGTAGAATCGTTTGTTTTTTCTGGGACATGTCTGGACTTCACTTGACCCACTTTGAGACAGTTTTGAATACAGCAGAGAGGTAAAATAGAAAAAAGAAAAAAAATCTAACTAGTGATTAAAGAATGACCTTAAAACAAGGAATTATTGCAAAACATGCTTCCAATGAAAAACCAGTTTCAACCATTCAGCAGAATAACACCCTGATATTATGATCTACTGGATGACAAAATACCTGAGAATTCTGAATCATTTTATAATTAAGGTAACAATCTTCTTTGGAAATATACCATGTTGAAAAAACTACATTACCCTCACCTCTGTGGTTGCACCCTAAAAAAAAAAAAAGTGGAAATTTTTATATTAGGCATTTTTATTTCTGTCATTGTCACCATGACTCACAACAACCCTTAAAATGGTCTTACAGCTACACGTCGCCTTACTCAAATAGCTTTATTGTTGACAAGCGTTTATGTTCTGAAACATCAAAAAAAAAAAATCAATTCTGAATATTTCCACATAATTATAATTAACATTTGACATCTTACAAGCACTTCTATGATGCTCTGGTGAGGGTTTGCCGAGACCGTCTTATGTCCCCCTTACACAACATTTTAGTATTAGGTACCATGAAGTGCCACTTGTATATATTAGTTGGGACCTCTATTAAAACTACTACACAATCAAACAATGATTTACTGTGGTGAAGATGACAGATGTGACATGTCAACCAATTTTAGGAATCATTAACCCCTGAAGCATAGTTTATCCATTTTTCCATCCTTGAATTCACACTAAAAAAAAAACTGACAAAGCAGGATGTAGCAACTTTAAATTTTCAAGTTTCTGGCAAAAATCCCTGTGAGTAACCTTTTCTGCTCACGACACTTAACCAAAACAATAGCCGGATATTCCAAAGAAAAAAAAAAGTTTTGATGGATATGCAAGGCTTAAGATGGAAAAAAAATGTGAACTTATTTCATCCTTGAGTGGGGAACAGAAGAGGGTGAGGCAGGCATGCAAAACACAGCAGGAGGACGACAGAGGGATGAACAGTGACAGCGAAGACCTGAGCAGGAGGAGGAGAGGGGAAGAGAAGGAGGGAGCAGAGAGAAAGAAAGATAAACACTTAAGCCTTGCCAGTCATATTTCTGCTCGGGGATTGTATAAACATCCTGCTCGGCTAAGAATAACAGAACATCGGCTAATAAAACATAAAGGGGCACAATGAGGAGGAAGTGGGAGTGCACAAGTGACGAGTTAACCTGGGAGGAAACAAACAAGCACCAACTACAGTCAAAGCCATTATTGCCTCCAGTGTCAAAGATGGAAAAACATGTCCCCTGGTGGGATACCAGAAAACATAGGGGACACATTAAGAGCTCGCCAACTAACCAAGCTGTGATCAGAAAAAACCTGCATTCACTTCAACTACATACCTACAACCTATAAAACTTCTATGTCTCATGTGAAACATCCAAAACCAGCAAACTGCCCAAATCAGTCAGCAGGATAAAGATAAACGACCTCACTTCTTGAGTAAAGCTGACTGGACAGATGGCAGTAAATCTTGCCACCTCTTGATCCTGTCAACATATTGCATACCTGGTTTGGCCAAATTCCTAATGCCACAACCAGCCAGCACACAGATGGAACATAGGTGCCAACACCAGACAGCCATTTACAGAGCAAAGTGCCCAAAAACCAGGATTACTACGGTGTAGAGCTAAACTAATTATTCAATTACTTGACTGGGTGGTTGAAGCTGTGCAGCTGCAAAGACGGTCCTTTGCACAACAACTTAAAAGGTCTCCAAAGTCATTTGTCACACCAGCTTTACTTGACAGTAAGAAAGACTAAACAAACTGGGCTTTGAAACCTAGACTCCTAATCTTATGGCGAGACACCAGTTTTATCCTCTCAGACAGACTAGACTAGAAGGCTGTGGTCGTACCATTGCCCCTTTCTGGCCTGCACTGTTGTGTTGCTGACAGCCGGCTCAAGTGGTCTCTGCAGTAATCTTGGTACAAGACGGAGAATTTGCATCTTGCATTATCAACATTGTTTCCCCTCTGCTACCCCCCAGTTTGCTCTACCACCATCGTAAATCTCAGCCTGTGTGGCTGCAAGTCAAAGCTGCCGAGATTCCAGACCAGCACTGTGCTTTTCACCAGCCGAGTCACACAGCCCTGCAGGTATGCTAGTTGCAGCCTTAGGGGAGGGCTGAGCAAGACCCCCTGGGTTGAGCAGGAATGAATGGGTTTTATTCAGATTGTGAATAGATTTGGTCTGTGAAAGCATGTTGTGACCAAATTTCTTAAAGAGAAAAAAATAAAAAGAATTTTCCATTGGCCAAATCCTTTTTTTTTTTTTTTTTAAATGCCTTTAAATGAGGAAACGTGTTATTCAAGTCTCTTAACACTGAAACTACAAAGCTTGCTGTCAGCCAAATCATGCTCACCATGACAAAATTAAAAGAGATGCTTTTATACAAAGAAACAAAAAGGTAACACTACAACAAAAAATCCATCTGTAAGCACAGGCAAAAAGAAAAAAAAAACCTTAGTGTGGTTACAGTAAAGAGGTCGTTTCAGAGCTTCCTGGTAAAGATAAGCAGAAGCCTACTGAGGTTTTAATAGCGCTTGCAAAACAATTTCAAAGCAACTTGCATATCCTCTCTACAGAAAGCAAAAACATTCAGAGCAGACATGCTCAAACAAAGATCCACTCCCTACTTTAGCATTCATTAGTAAAATCAGAGAACACCTATCATTAACAGTGCAGAAAACAGGAGCGCACCTGCATCTAAGAAGACCATAGAAAGCAAAGTAATATCTCTCAAAATGAAAATGAAGACACCATGGGACCAATGTGACCTTTCCAAATTGGCACATTCAGCAGTCATCATCAAGGTGGATTGTTATATAAGAGGTTACATTTTTTTTGGGAGGGGGGGGGCTGGAGTTTTCTTATTTCCACCTGGCATGCCCCAAATTTTTCCAATTTCAGGGGCAACACCCCACAGAAAATCTCAAAGGAAACAAGAGTGGGTGCAGCATCAAAAGGTGCCTGATTCAGAGGGAAAACACCAAACAAACTACACCACAACAGTATGTTTCATTGTTCTTTCCTGTCAAGTACAACACAGGCACCTGAAATTTTGGACTTTTGGGTTATTTTTACCATTTCTTCACAACCCCCCCCCCCCCCCCACTACCAAAAACAACTTCACACAAGCAACATGAACAGATCGAACACATACTCACCAGTAAATCTGTGGTGAAAATACAGACATGAATTCACGCCTCTTGTCAGTTCTGCTGGGAGATCAGATTACTACCAATGACTTCTCTCTACTTTTAGCCTTTTTGCTGATTTCTTTCTTTCTTCAAAACGCAGCGCAGGACGCTCGCGCAAAACCGTCTGACCCAACGAACAATGAACGCAGCTCTCCAAATTAGCGCTTCTGATCAGACGCACAGCTGTGCTGAGTTTTTATTCAAGAGGCGTGTACCCGTGCGGCCGGAGACACACCTCCCCTCCGCACGAGCAAAAAAATCCTCAATGGCAGCACTCTGGCAGCTACTTAACAGCAGGAACCAATCAGAGCGCAGGTGACTCAGCCCACCTCCGACCCCCCCCCCACCCCCCTACCCCTCCCTCGCAGCACTGATGACGACAGCAGCGACAGAAGCTCCTCATTGGAAATGAACTAAAAGATACTGCAAGATGCATTGATTTTTAGTCTCCAAGGCAACAAAATGACAATCTTACCTCCTTCTTGAATGACAAAATCATACTAATATACCTCCTATGTAATGCGTGACATTTATCCAAATGAGAAAGAGACAGAGAGTCTTTCTCTGCCTGGACTCATTCACAAATATATTCCAAGGACAAGTCAAAGGCTGCATAAATTAGTAACAATTTTTCTTTATAAATCAGGGTTTGGCGGTTGAAAGCACATGAAACATTGCATGTGAAAGGCAAATAAGAAAACCAATGGGGTACATCACAGGCTGCCTTTCCAAACTGTTCCATCAATGTCATTCTAGTATTCTCAGTGTAACTTTCCAGGACTCGAGCTTGTTCACGCTATGGCTGGGACCTCTTGTGCATAGTTGACCTTCACATCACATAAAATGCCCAGTCGCCTTTTTCCCTGCACGCAGTGTGCTGCTCATTGGGAAAGCAGGTGCACAGGATAGCCTGCAGTTGCAGGGGCAGACTGTAAAATGCAGGAAGGCCTCCACTGCCACCTTGTGATAAAGAAAAGTGTTCAGTTTTTTCTGGAAGGACAGATATGAACTCACCAGCCACTTTATTAGGTCCACCTGTTCAATCACTTGCTGAGAAAAGTAGCTAATCACTTAATCATATGACAGAACTCTTTACTTTTAGAAGCGTAAACATGGTTAAGATGACTTGCTGAAATTAAAATGGCAGTCAATTACAGCTACTGGACAGGTGAACATTTAAATGTGAAAAGGATATTTTTCTCATTCGATTGATAAAAGCAGTTTAAGTGATGGTATATTTCAGGATGATAATGGCTCTTATCAGAGAGCAAAGAGCTTTACAACCTTTCTACAGGATGTAGGCTACTTGCGGATCCTTGTGGCCAGCAGTTAGAAGCTCAATCTGACAGACAGTTTATGGTGTAAATTTGAGTAAATAGTCTGTAACTCTCTTTCGTGAAAAGCTGATCTGTCAGCTGAAACATAAGGAAGTTGGAATCTGACTCATTTTATTAAAAAGGTCCATGTCTCATAGAAACAATGCTGTCATAAATGCCGAAGGCAAAGCAACAGAGTAATTTTTTTTGTTGCGGAGTTATGTGCTTAAATCTTCTACAAGCTTCCATCTTCTTTCTTTCAGTATGGACCATTGTGTCTGCAATAAACAATTGAATTGAAACTGAATTGAATTAATAGTGACCTAAACCAACAAACAATTGTAACCAAATTCATTTTTAATATTAATATGAACTGAAGCAGAAAATATCCAAATGCAGATGAAATGCAGATCTCTAAGTCATTTCAAGCCAACTCTAATGTAAATGGCATGATTAGTTTTGCTGTAGACCTTAACTATTTTTGCAAAGCTGGAGAAGAGATAAACTGTTTTTGACACTAAATTCAGTGCAATATGTTGTGTGTAAGTGGAGATTTAATATTGATGTTGTCACATTATCTATTTATATTTAGTATCATTGCAGATTGTTAGCAGCAAGCTTGAGTGTGATTCAGGAAGTTGACATCATTGCATCCTGTTACAGCAGCTGCTACTCCGGTAAAACCTGTCCACCAACGTGGAGCTGCCGCTGGGGTTTGGCACACCTTAACAGGAGAAGAAGAAACGACCAAAGTGGGGTTTTAAAAGATTCATTAACACAAACTGACCACAGGATGTCACTAGTGTATAAGAATTACCGGAACGTATTCAGTATGTTTTACATTTAATAGTGTTTGATAGATTTGAGGACAACTGAAAATAGCAAAATACCTTTTTCTTGATTCAATTTTTTAATTTGAAGTCTTTATAAGTAGTTTTAGTTTAGTTCCATCATGCAATTTTTATATACTTTAAAAAAAAAATCAATAATGAAAGATGAATAAAAAAATCTGATATCAAAGAAATCATAATGGATAATAAATTACACACAGTAGAAAAACATTGTACTGAACTTTGTAATGTACTTTTGGTGAACTGAGTTGTTTTTCTCGCAAGGTTATAAAGAATGATCCATAAACATCCAGCTTTCCATCATCCAACATTTAAGGTATTTTTTGGCTCTGTTATTGTAATGTCATGATAATTAAGATGTTTTAAATTTTTTTAAAGTTATGTTTGTATGAATCTTAAATCTCAGGTGGATTTTCAGTTGGTTCCAAAACATAAATTCCCTAAATTTCACTGCAAAACAACTTACTAAAATATAATTTATTTAGTGTTTATGCAGCTGTCACACTCTGGTACAGTCATCATCATCTGTTGATTAATTACAATTATTGTTCATATCAGATAAACACACACAAACAAACAAAAAATCCCTACAACACCATTGTACGGTAATTTCCCTTCGGAATTGATTCAGTATGTCTTTGTTTCATTAAGATATGTAAATCATATTTTGTTTTTAGTGAAAGATCAGGAACTTAACCTTTTTCCTCATCAGTTCTGTTGAAAACGATGACTCCATCTGTTCACTTTGCAAATATGCAAGCAAACCGCTTTTTTTTTTTCTTTTTAAATCACTGCTTCATACAGACAGCTGCACATCTGGACAGGGTGGGATGTCTAGGTGAAGCAGAGGGGAGGCTGAGGACCGACTGCAAAATGTGTAAATGAACGAGGCCCTGAAGGGGAAAGCAGTCGACAAGCGGCCGTTGTCCCCCTGGCTGCTTTTCAAAGTAGGTTTTAATTTCTTCTTGGAATGTTATCTAACAATCTATCCATCCTGATGTTTGTTTTCATTTTTCTTTTCATGATCAGGGTTCATTGCTTGGGCTTCTGTTTTAGCAAGGCTTTGATTAGAGGTTTGTGTTCGAGAAGTATTATTGTATCATAAACAAAATAAGCTCTAAGATAATCCCCATTCTTAACAATTTGCTGTAGCTCAATTTAAGACCTGCAATTGGGACATACATTTTTTCCTCCATGCATCAACTTGATAGTTTACATAGTTTTTGGTTGTATGTGATTCTGTCCATTAGTGTACATATGAGCAAGCTGACAGCTTTAGCCTGCAGTGAAGATTAGGGTGAGTATAAATGTGTCATGCATATATGTGAATGTTTGTGCATGTGCATTGCAGAGGGATATCTGATCATCGGGTTCACTGCATGGCATGCTTGCTTGCAGGTGGTCTCTCCGTGCTTTGGGGCTGAGCAGATTTAATATTTCATAGGCGCACAGAACACCCCTGGACGCCATCATTGAGTCCACATGGCTGGCCAGAAAGCTGCTCTGTGAACACTGAAATATGTGGCCTGCCAGCCCCCTCTCCACCATGCTGCTTGCTCACATGCTGGGCCTCACAGTTAAAAGCTAACCGCAGCTAGAGACGTTGGCAGCTGTCTTTAACCCTTAAGATGCTCCCCCATTAGCTCCATTTTCTATTCTTTTCTGCAAAAGCTGCAAATAAAGGTTGGAAAGTTTCCAGAATTTTGCATAATTGTGTTGCAAGCATTGACTCACTGAAAGGTGAGGTCATGTTTTAAGATAGGGGGAACGGTGAAAAAAACAGGGAAGGAAAAAAGAAGGAAAAAAAAAGTTGGACATGAACGAGAGAAGAGGAAACTGTGAGATTTTCCCAAAGCACTTTATTTTGAGAAGCTCTAGACAGAGTATGCAAGCTAAAGCCACAGCTCAAACAGTTTTAGTGCCCCCTTTGCCTCAATACGACATGTAAACAGGAAACCAGAAGTGTTTATGGCCACCTTGCGAAAATGCAATGTTAGGAATTTAGGTTTAGGTCAGAATTACCTTCACCACTTATCAGATTCCAATGAGGCCAAACCATGTTCTGTATTCTCTGTCATGTATAGTTTCGAGTTGGCCTTTAGCCAAAGAGAACAGAAGGAACTTCACCAGCACCATTATTCAGCAAGGTCCAACCTGATTTAGATTTCAAACCAAAGCCAAAACAGGGCATCTTGAAACTGTTAGGAAACTATTCCAGATCTTAAACAGACCAGGGGGACTGTGTACATCTCCCTAATTGCACATGTCAATTTATGTACAAGCACTAGGTTTATAGTCAAGCTCCATTACCCTCCACCCCTGCAGAGACCCTCACCTCCTCCCTTCTCCTTTACGCACACTCAACTTTCTTGGACATGAAAATTGAAATACCTGATTAGAAATGCGTCGTGTTCAATGTTGAAAACGGCACACTTCCGCCGAGAATGTTGGGTGAAATAACAATAACTTGCTGAGACAAACCTTGTCAGTTCACAGCTTGACAGCTTATTAATGTTGTGTGACTTCTCCGGGAACAAAGAATACATTGCAGAAACTCAAGATTGCATGTAATTAATCCAATCCCAGCAATAACTCTGTGAAATATTTACTGTGTTGAGCTATCAGTGGTGTGGGAGACAAACGAAGACCTCACACATCCATGGGAGTCTGCTGCTTCCAAACACCACGCTGAGCTGAGCAGGTGAAAAGAGTCGTTGCTCAATCCTCCGACGTCAAGGGCTATTTAATGTTTTGAAACACTGACCGTAACCCTTTGGGGACTGAACTGTC
Organism: Craterocephalus amniculus; assembly: GCA_036024015.1. Lineage (NCBI taxonomy): Eukaryota > Metazoa > Chordata > Actinopteri > Atheriniformes > Atherinidae > Craterocephalus > Craterocephalus amniculus. The sequence goes on along the minus strand of JAVQJG010136393.1, from coordinate 3,040 downwards.
ATAATGCTGTCATCACATGGTGTGAGAGTGGAGACCGGATAGTGTGATATAACTGTCCAGCATCCAGGGGAGAGCACATCCAAAGGAGAGTGACCAAAGCAAACATAAAACACATGATATCAAGAAATTTCTCTATGACATTCATTTTCAAATACGTCTGCACAACATTTGTTCATTTTGCCCACTCCTAAAATAAATTTTAAAACTGCTTTCATGAGTAAATCCAAAGGAAATAGCCAACTTTAAGAGTTTTCTTCCGTGCCTGCTGACCTTATCAAACCGCCTGCAGTGAGAGCAATGTTAAGCAGCCTTACGGATAAAAGCGCTGGTTTGATTTGATGCAAGGCACAGGTAAAAGTAAATTAAAAGCTTGGGATGAAAAATGACAAGCGTTAAACCTTGAAACATTCAATTCTCTGCCATCTGTCATAAACTGAAATAAATCGTGGTGAAAGTTAGACTCAACAGTTTGCAATCTCCTTCAGGCAGCAGGAGGTTTTAATGTTGTGACAGTCATTTCCAAGATGCAGCTGTGTTGTAGTATTTGCTTTGTGGAGCTAAATGAGCAGCCATTAATCCTTGTAAGTGAACAGGAGACTTTCAAACCACCGGAATGAGTAATACTGGCTTCAAACACTAGAGGGTAGCCTATTCAAACTGGATTCACTGTTTTCCACCTACGCTGATAAAATTACCAGACTATCCGCCAAATATTTCAATAGTGGGGGGGTGGGTAGGGTCATTAAAATACCTTCAAAAGGTCACAAAAAGAAAAAAAAGGTTTTAAGACTTGTTGCCTCGCAAGTTCTGAGTTACTCTGAGATGTCTCACGGGATTTGAGACGAAGGGAGGTCCAGCTACTCTGCAGGTTTGTAGAAGAGATGGCCTAACATGTTTGCTCATTCCATAGGACATGGTATTCTCGGGAGAAAAGCAGGGGCAGTGGAGGGTGGGGGGTGGGGGTGGTGGTGGAAGGAGGAGTGAAGGAGTCTGGTGGCCACATGTGGCCATTTCTGTTTAGTTCTTGGACATTATGAGCTTTTGTCCTCTACATCGATGCATAGGCTGAAAATAAAACATGTCCAAATACAAGGACTGGGTGGTGGGCTGCTAAACGCAGGCCCCAGATTGGATTTCCAATAACATCCTACTCATGATCCGTCCTGCTTCAGTCCATTGTGGGGTCAAACATGAAGTTCAGCCCTACACCTACAACCTCATAGCTGAAACATATAATTATATTTTTTCCACCAGTTTTAATTAAACAGAATCAGCTTCATTTGCTTTATATATGAACACATGCAAGTAATTGTTGTTGTTACTCTGGTGGAAGTATTGAATAAGAAATAGTAATAATGAAGTATGTAGAGGTGTCTACCATATATAGAGCAATATATACAAAGAAGAAATGTCAAAAATCAATACACACTGTATACAGCAGAGGACTTGTACAGAATGACATACAGTATGTAAGTGATGAGGTGCAACCTGTTAGTTATATCTAATGTATCCATAAACTGGACAAGATAATTACACTGCCTCATTTTTAAGAGTTTGGAAATCTAAATGCCCTTAAGATGCGGCTGATGATGACTAAATTCTATGACAGAGTGTAAGGTGATATATCTTCAACGACAGTCTTTAAAAAGGAAAACAAAAGGCACCTCTGAAGTGTAGGTCTGATTATAAATTGTAAATGATAGTCATAATTACAAAAGAAGATTAAAAATTTGGATGAAAACATTTACGGCGTCCGTACTAAAACTGTCCACAGGGTTGTGACATCAGAAGAGGCTACATGAGCCTCAGCATTCACGACTGGAGCTTTACCCGAGGCTGGTTACTGTAGCTTGATGGGCAAAAATGTTTTAGGACATTTGAGCTGCTCCTCCGAGTACATGTTGGTTAGTGTTATGTGTTTCATTAGGATGAAATCCAGCTCAGTTAGAAAAGGCTGGTGGAGAATTACTCCCTGTTTGGACTTTGGGATTTGTAGGTTTTCACCACACACACTAAAAAAAAAGCCTCAAAACACAATTAATCAGACTGTTTCTCTGTGGAACAGTAACAGCCCTCTGCTGCCACATTAGGAGCAGACAAGACTATATTAGTGTCAGAGGCACCCAATGGTATGTCACATTACCACACAATAAAACAGAATAGAGAGGACTTTAATTGCTCTGTTGCTGTTCTTTGAAAAGCACAGTTTTGCTTAAAGAAAACTCTGCCAAAGCGGAGAAGCTGAGGTTTAGGCAGAAAGAGAGCCACATCAAACGAGGAAAGTGCATGAATCTGTCAGCAGTGAGGGTCTATTACTACAGTAGCAGCACCTTGCCTTAGGGAATATGCTGTCAGCTTCCTCATTAAATGACTGACCTGGGCAGGAGACAGCCTCACGTTTGTTCGCATTTCTTGCTCTATTTTGTTTCTTGGCTCGCTATTATTAATCGAAACCAAAATCTTTAATTTGGAGGGATGTCTATATTTGACTTTTTTGAGGTTTATTACAATGTGTGTGTGTGTGTGTGAATGTGGTAGGAGAGAGGCCAGCAGTGAGATAAACTGCCTATGTGTGTCTGCATCCTCATTGTGAAATTAGAAACACAAACACATCGGTTCTTAAACAAGCTTACCACGTCCAACTCCTGTGAGCAATTAGAGAAGAATCTTCGCCATTACACACTAACTCTGACACGCTATCCCTAATCCCCTCACCTCTCTCAATGAGTAAACACACACACACACGATAAAGCTAATAGGGCTCCTGCAAATGAGCCACACGAGAAGATAAGGATCCATCTCTGTTCCGGGTAACTATTGCCAGCGTCCAGCTCCGGCAACGGCGGAGCTCGGGCAGTAGTTAGTGAACCTGTCTGTCTGCTGTCAGACTGCTGTCACACACACATCAAGGCAAGCATCAATACACACAGGCCTCTCCCTCTTTTCCAGGGTCTATATGCACCGAACGCACATGTTTTGATTGCTGATGGCCATGTCAGGAGTCAAGTAGAGCCTCTTAAAATGTGGCCTAAGGGCAAGG
>JAVQJG010136389.1:0-41316 GCA_036024015.1 Craterocephalus amniculus | reverse complement strand
ACAGTTGTGCTGCCAACGGCTGCCAGTCGTAGTAGCACTACGTCACTGCCTTGAGCCCGGCTCTTTGAATAAGCTCAAATTTGATTGGCTCCCACTTTTTTGGGATTTTGGAAATCGGTTCAATAGGCCTCCTGGCCAGACTATATGGAGCTTGCGAATTTTTGTCGCGGTAGCCAGGCTATCAAATTTATGGCTTTGGTTGCTAAATGCGATTTTATTAAGGATCATAAGCACTTAATTGCATCAAAATATTTGACTGAAATTAAAGTAAATGTGTATTCAAATAATAAAAAAATACCTTTCAATAAACAAAGATACAGTTCTGCAAAACGCTAAAAAAGAGGTATTTTTCAAATCAAAACAAGCTACCTCGATATAAACGATATTCCCATATTCTATACTATACTTATATACTATAGGTCTATACTTATTCTATATACTGTTTTTATGTACTGTAACTATCAGTGACATTACCACCATACAATCAATATTATACCATCATCTTGCCACAGTACTTTATCTGCTAATCAACTCTGTATTCATATTTTTATTTATTTCTATTTTTATTCCACTCTGCATTTATATTGTACATTTTATTTCTATTTTTATTCCTAGTTTACAGCACTTAAGTATGGTGTGCCATTTATCCCTACTGTTTTAATAATGGACAACTGTGACAACTCAATTTCCAATTGGGGATAAATAAAGCTCTCTCTCTCTTTCTCTATCCATCTGTGTGACAAAGTCTCGATATAACTGAAAATCTCAATATATTGCCCAGCTCTAGTCTAATGGCAGCAAACAAATGGGAGTCCTTTCACAGGCAAGTTTATCAACAATCATTCCCAGCACAGCGCTGGCTGCTATGTGACTGGTTTAAATTAACTTAAAAAGAGTCTGACCCTGCGAACATGACACGAACCTTCCTGCTGCTCATATGTGGAAATTAAACCAACATGGAGCCGGACTGATACAGAAAGCAAACAAATGCAAATAATCTTCCTCCTTCCAGCGGAGATGATCCTCCTAACAGCTGCAGCGAGAGTGTAATAAAGCGAAAGCACATCTGGAGGACTACCTGTGAGGATGATGTTGGGGATGTTGCCATGGCTACTGTAGCCGAGCTGCTGCAAGTCCTGCAGGCTGCTCCCTGTGAGACCCATCATGGCCGCTTGTGTGTAGTTGAGGGTGGAGCATTGGTTGTAGAGGCTGGAGGAGCTGATGGGGCCTTCGATCATGTTGAACTGTTCAAGCTGAAAGCAGAGGATTATGATACACAATCAGCAAGCAGTTGTGAGGAAAACCCTTCTGTCCGGGCTGCGTGTTGCATGCAGCTGTCACCTGGTGAGACAGAGCGTTGGTCTGCCTAGACGCCAGCTGCTGATCGTAAAAGGAGTCGCCAAATATGCTGCCTACCACAGGAATATGCTGCAGGAAGAGAGATGTGACACGTTTCAGAACAAGTGGCATGGAAGTAACAACAACACGCAGACAGAATTAGCGCAGAGGGAGGTTTTCCAGATCCACAAGCAAACGGTTCAGCGATGAAGAAACGAAAACACAAGCAAAACACAAATAACTGTCAGACTGAGCAGTGGATAAAAGCGAATGGTTCTCATGACCAGGGCTGTCACGGCTCAGAGGCGAACAAGAGGCCAATATGTGAAAAACAACAAAAGATAACTCGACAAGCATTAATTATGTGTTAAATCCAAATTCATTCACACTTGATAACGTTAAAGAAAATCAAGACAGAATGAAAATGGAGCAGGAGTGTGAACGTGAGGTGTGCTTTCAACATAAAAACGTGATGTGCACAGACCATGGCAGCCCTGTTCATGATGAAACAAACACAAAATTTGCTAAAGGGAAACTCTGGGGTGTTTAACTTGGGTGTTATTCTGATATTTGTCTCCATCTCTATGGATCACTAACCTCACCACCACCTTTGATTGGTAAGACACTCCAGCAGGAATCTGATAACAGGGGTGGTGAATAAAGGTCAGCATGGCTGGCAGAAGATAATACATGGACATAAATAACCACAACAACACCCAGGGATGGAATTTCCCTTTACAATTGTCTTGCGATGAGAAAAGCACCACTGAACACGGAGCCAGCACTGTGTGAATGACTGAAACGGCGGAGTCTCCGGTCACTTCCATCAGTCACCTCCAAGCCAGTGATGCATAACACACGGCTAAATCCATGAAAACTCTGCATTTTATTTAGCTCAATCAGATTTTCTCTGATCCTCATTCATATGCAGGTCGGTATCAGTTTGATGATTTGTGGACTTTGGCTTTACCCTGTTTATGTAAATGAAAAAGGGCATACGCAACATAAAAGAGCTGTTTCAATGATCTGTAAAAAGACAGAAATGCCATTAAAGAGGCAAAAACAGACTTTCAACTAGGGCTGGGCTTTATGAACCAAATTTCATATCTCGATCATCTTTTTCCCTTTATCACGATATACGATATATATCGATATAATTTTGTTTTTAGTCAATTAGACGAGGAGAGGGTTCAAATTTAAAGCCTGGATTGCTAAATGCACTTTTTATTAAGGATCAGAAGCACATATTGATTAAAATGTTTGACTTAAATTAAAGTAGATGTGTATTAAAACGATAAAAAAATAACTTTCAAAAAATCATAAGGATGCAGTTATGCAATATGCTAAAAAAGTCAATCTCAACTCAAAACAAACTAACTCGATATAAAAGACATTCCCTCATTCTATATTTCATGTGACAAAGTCTCCATATATTTGAAAATCAGATATATTGCCCAGCCCTTCTTTCAACTTATAATTATCTTATTTCATCTTTAAGTGCACGAAGCACATTTTCACCAAATTATCCCCTCCCCACCCCCCCAAAAAAACAAACAAACCAACATTTTCCTTGCATTTTCGGCAGTGCTAATGGATGCTTGTTGTGGTGCACACTGGGAAGACCTGAGGCTCAAAGATGAACTTTTTAAAACCAACGAATGGTCCATCAACAGACCATCAGCATGTTATCATGCACACAGTGAGCAGGGACAGCGGTGATGAAGGAATGAGTTATGCAGTTGCTGACGCCGAGTGGTTAAACGCTGGTACGCAGGATGAAAAGCAGCCTAACTATCTACAATCAGCCTTCCCCCAGGAGTGAAGCCCTTCCCCAGACAGCAGCTAGCTCGGTGGGTGGGCTCTTACTTGAGGCGAGCCTCCGGGGGAGAAGCCTTGATTGGAGACTGGGGAGGTTGGAGACTGAGTGGCTGGTGAGCCAGTCTGATTGCGGTACTGTTGGAGGGAAGAGGGTTAGCTAGCACTAAGCTTCATGCCCGTCACACACAAACCCTGGAGGATCAAAGACTATCATCCACATCCATACATACACAGTGGGAACACTTTGCAGCGGCTTTGTTAATCAACATTTAGTTGGCAAATCGCTTAAATATTTAATTTTTAGAGGCTGTTGCGTTATAGAGAATCATAACAGCTTCGTTTCGCACCATAAGCAACCATAAAATATAAGACACTGGAATGTGTCACATAGTGAGGGGAATTTAAAGCGTCTGCTAAAATCCCACCTGTAACGGCACATTCATACGAGGATAGTCCGGAGGATCGATTTTGCTGAGTATTCTGAAAAATGTTTGGTTTGCTTTCACACTGCACCTCAAGCAGACCGAAATGCCTAGAACATCACGCAGTAACAAGAACTACATGCTAGGGGGCGACATTCCCTTAAACAACTGCTGACCAACAGAAAGAAGTAGAAAATCTGGCTGTTGATTGGCAAGACTGAAAATGACTCGTTTACTGCAAGAAAAAAACAAGATTGTGTCTCAATACATAACAGCATGAAACGTGATGTGCACTGGAGTGTAGCGTGCAGTGCGTTAGCGCAACGTGCACACTTTAATGAATTGTCATTTAAATGCAACTCTCCAGTTCAAAGGATTCAGCAAATAAAGATCCGCCAACCACATTAATGGTGTGTTACCATCTACAGACTTTTTACATCTGCAAAACGGCTAAAACCAGCAAAAACTTAGTGTCCTAACTTTACCACAGAGGTATTATTCACGGCTCTACGTTTACCGTTTAGTGCGAGTACTGTGCATCGTTATACATTATATTTTCGGCCTTTTCTAGGGCAGCATCCGGGTACTTTCAGTGCACTGAGTTAGTATGTACTTAAATGTAGTGTTGGTGCTAGTACGTTGATTGAGACAGACCTTGTTTTATTTAGAGTTTCAGTTTTTCCTTTGGTCTTCCAACCTAATGGAGTTTTCACCAGAACCTGTCCATAATGAGCAGCAAGTTACTGAAATGTTGCGCTGCAACGTTTCCTACATCTCCTCTGCGGTTCACTAGTTTGCATTTACACAGCAGGCGAACTGCACCAGGGTTCACTTTTACACAGCAGGCGAACTGCACCAGGGTTCACCTTCAAGTGGACCGAGACCCCGGCTTTAAAGCAGACCAGCCTGTTTAAAGTGAACCAAGCAGTGCCAGTGTGAATGCGCCCCCAGAAAACCTCTGAAAGCTGAGGGGTTGTGCAGAATAACTAGCATGTACACTGAGAAGCTGAGGAATTTAAGAACAAAGCAAAACCAACAATAAGCCAAACGGCCCTGGTCATTTTGAAATCACTTCCACTTTGTTCTTACCGAGCTGATGCTCATGCTGGCCGTGGTCTGGCTGTCTGGAGAGGGGCTGCTCGCAGTAGCCGTACCAGAGGAGACTGCAGTGGGTAAAGCGATGAGCTGGATGCCCTGAGGCAGGGCCTGCTGCTTCTGGAGGTCACTGATGAGCTGAACCTGGGCCTGAGCCGTCAGCTGGTTGAACAGGGGGTACTGGGAAAGCTGCTGCTCCAGGGTTAATGACTCGGTGGGCAGAGCCTGCAGACAAATGTGCACAAACTCGTATCTGTGTTTTTGTTTGACCAGTTCCACGGTGGTGAAGGTCCAGTCTGGTTCTAAACAGATCCTCACCTGTGTGATATTAACGGGGGAGGAGAGGGTGGGGGACAGCTGCTGCGGGGACTGCTGCAGGTGCAGGTCTGAGGTGAGGGTGAGCGGCACCACCGGTGGCTGTCGACGCTGTGCTGTTACAGTCATAGTGGACTGAGAGGAGGTGGGGATCCCTGAAGAGGAAAAAAAACCAAAAGAAAGCAGATGAACATGACTGGTTTCCCTCTCTGCCATCTTCATGTCAATAAACTGACTGGTATGATACTGGTACTAACATCAAGCAGAGCATTAATTTTGAAGGGATGCAAAACAATCTAACAGTAAAATTACATGAAAAAATAATAAAACAAAATTGGATTTTGATAGATGAGGCAAAGTCGAGCAGTGCTGTATCTGAAGTGGAGAAAAGCCCAGCTGCACTAACTGAAGATGGAGACAAACAATGTAACTTTCCGACCTTAAACCTTCAGTTCCTGATTGGTTTAATGACACAGCGGGTCGGTACGGGTCGGGTCGCTATTTTGAGTGTTTCCATTGTGGAAGCTTCCCATCAAACCGACCCGTTCCGGACCACTTATGGCCCCACTTCAGTTGTGGGTCCATCGAAAATGGAGCGGTACGGTTTGGGCGGAGCTGCTGGCTTCATGCAATACCACGCACTGATTCGCGGACAGAAACAAAAACAAAACTCACAAAGCAGCGCGACACAAACTCCGCTCAGTCCATGCTGGAAAGTAAACAATAAAAAAGACTCCAAACATCAGCAGGGTCTGGTCGGCTCTGGAGCTTCAACGTTTCCTCCCACATTTGGAGCTGAAAATCAGCTGATGCAGCGGTGAGGAATTAAAACGTTTATAGAGACACAGCTCATGTTGTTTTAGCTTCACGTGTGTTGGTGTCACGCTAGCATGACGCCGCGCTAGAAGCCACGCATGCCGGCGGTGGCCCGGCTTTTAGTGGAAACTCTTCTCTGAATGGGCCCGACCATTCAGGACCGTACCGACCCGACCTCCTCAGTGGAAACGAGGCTTTATTGTAAACATTTCTCGAGCTGTTGCTGCCCAGCAGCGTCCCGAGGCTGAGAAAACACACTTGACAACTTTTTTTCCTGGGAGGGTGTGTGATATTGCAGCAGAGTTGCACTTTGCACACTGCGTCTCACACACTAGTAAACAGATAAAACACACCGTGGCCGATTCAGCAAAGACACAAAAGAAGACATTATCGTAGGAAAAGAAGCAAAGAAACGGACAGAGCAAAAGATCAGACAAAAGTCAAGTTAAGACTGTCTTTTACTGGCTGGAGACTGCTTACAGAACAGGTAGGATACAAGATGCCGAATTAGCCATCGATACGGGAATTTTACTGAGAAATCTGTTCTGTGGTGCTTCTTTAAACCAGTAACGACAGCTTCAGTTAGAGCTGAATACAGAGATGGTGCACCTGGGAAAAACTGCTTAGGGGAAACATTAACAAACATGATAGGGATGCTATCAACATCTTCTCTGTAGATCTTGTCAAACATTTACCAAAAATCAGCCAGAAAGCCTGGGTTGTTCCATGATCTAAATCTGTAAACTTACCATTTTCAGCAAGTTAGGGAGTGGGACACCATCCGAGTTAATTTCCTGATAAACCGTCCTTTACCAAGGTTTATTTGGGTTGCCCCGTCTTAAACCTGCATGATCCTATAAGTGCAGTCTGTGTGGATTTTACTTGGTTTCATCAGCTGTTTAGATTTGACTTGGTTTTTGACTTGGAATGAGTTTGTATTCCACACGCTGCTGTGCAACGCCAGCAGCAGGTTTGGGGTTCGTGTCCTCTGTAGCAAAGGAAACAAAGTAAAACGCTTCCAGTGGACTGGGAGGAGGATGCTGCTTAAAATAAGCGGCCAGCTGGCAAAGTTACAGCAGCAGATGACATCCGGTGAGTCACGCTCGGTTTTCCAATAGGGCAGGCGGTGAGTAATTGATGTTGTCGAGCCAAACTGATCAGCGTCTGAACATTGGGAAACCACGACAAGGCACCCTGCAGCTCACTGATCCAGACTCAACCCTCAGCGCTCACGCCGATGTGAGAGCACGCAGCTCTGCCCTGCTTTCACACTTTAGAAAATTCAATTGACACATTTTTTACGTTTGTGTCAAATGAGGAAAATTACACAACACCTTTGTGATGGAGTAGCTCTTGTAATGATTTACGCGGTTTGCAGTAAAATCTATTATAGCTGACAACTGAGATCAACGATGACGCTGCTTTAAAAAGGAACGTCGATCCCTGGCAAAGATCCCACGCTGACGACATGCTCGTCTTTGTTCTGCTGAGCTAACTTCCTCCGTTTTACGAGCTTGGATGCTGCTGCTTACCGTGGCTGGCAGCACTGATGCCCAGGTGGGTGAGGTTGGTGGTCAGGCTGCCTGTACTGTTGGCTGAGCTCAGGGAAGGGAAGGACACGGTGTCCTCTGGGTCCAGTGGAGTGGACAGCGGAGGAGGGAACTGGATGTTAGTCAGGTCAGGCAGCGACCCTCCAGTGTTGTGTGCAGCTGGGAGTACAGATGGGTTCAATTCCTGGTCTGGAGATGGGAAAATACTAGAAAATACACAACCCATCAGTCACAAAAAGACATAATAAGATCCCAACACACATATTTACAAGTGTTTTGTTAACCAGAGGAACAGATACTAGAGTTTGGTCTGACTTGATCCTGGTACCGTCAAATGTTTTAATAATCTGTTAAAGTAGCAGCAGGGCATTGAAAACACTCAAACCAAACCACAAAATATATGAAAATTTTAAGAAAATCTGCCCTTTAAGTTATGACTGTAATTAAAATGTAGACCTGTGTTGATAGACACTGGTAGCAGCTTCAAAATACAGGAAAGGTGTTGCTTCAACAGATGTATGAAACTATTTTGTAAATGGAAAGATATTTTCTAATCCTCAACGCAAAGTGTTGGTAATGATGAGCCCCAGATTCCTAAAACATAAGTGAGTATTACTTGTGGTGGCCCTGTAAGGAACTAATGGGGACTCACAAAACCAAAGAAACAAACAAACCCAGCCCACATTTCATTTTCTGGATCACTGCCACATGAAGGTGTCTCAATCCAACTTTGTTCATAATTCTCTTTAAAACAACCTCAGTGGACCAACATGCTGCACAGAAGAATAAATGCAGAGTGCATCAGTCTAATGATCTTTTAGAAAACTATCCTTTTCTTTTGGGGACAGCTTCAAAAAGGAGGTCAGTGTGTCTTTCCAAACACTTCCATCCACCTTGAATTGTGACTTGTGTTTGGTGATGTAACTCAGAGGCTGCTATTCTCCTGCGGTGGTCCACTTGAAAAAATAAAACGCTCAACTAAAGAAACTCACTTGATTCCCGGGACATCACACGTGTTAGGTTTGGATGGGTCATCCTGAGAAGAAAGCGTAAACATGAGCTGCAGATCGTGCATCAGAAGTGTTCGCTTTGTTGCCCCTCAGTCCCACATGTACCTTCTTATCGTCCCACAACTGTTTCTGTCCATCCTTGTCTGCGTTGGACTCAGAATTCTCCGTCCCAGGCACTGTTAGCAGCAGCACTAATTAGCAAAATACAAAACATGGTTGCTTGCATTGATAAAACTCACACATTATTGAAAGAAATTAGTCATCGGTATCTGAGCCAGTCATGCAGGAGATAGTGCCGCCATGCTCCAGATTCCAAAGAGTCTAAAAATAACTAAACAACCACCAGACAGACTGAACGGATGCCAGCTAACCTTGGTATCACTCTATTAGAGTCTCACACATAAAGACATAATCGATGGATAATCAGTTAATTATAGATTGGGCTCTCCAGGAGTCTGTTTCATTCAGACATGTCAGGTCTCTACAGCCAGCTGAGTGTATGCAAACACACCGATCAGTGTCCATTTACACCATGAATATTTTACTAAGAGTCTGGACCCACGGCTGTGTGGCATCAACCCTGTCATGCTATTTGGGGCTTGCCGCTTAGATTAGCACATTGAAAAGTAAAATGCGCTCTGTGTCTTTGTAACTGAACGCGCCTTTACCTCGTTTAGGCTGCAGCTCCTGTGATCCTGAAAACACCTCCTGGGGCTTCGGATTCATGGCGCTCTGGTGCAAGGCAGAGTCCGAATTTGTCCTGTATGTGTGAGGTAAAAAACGAGAATCAGCCAAATCACAGCCAAATCCCCACTATGGCAGCATGCCAACCTTCCAACACAGTCATTCATCACGCACTCCTCCTACTAAACTTTTTAGTAATCATGCCGTTCAGCATGTGGCCATGGCCCTTGGGTGGGTTATGACGGCACAAAGACACGCAATCTAGATTTTGGACGTGAGCCATGTCTGGTTTGCGTGCCGTAGCCTTGTAATTTTGGCAAATGGACAAAGAGAGGCGGATTACCTTCTCCAGCTAGTATCTGGTGGTGGGGAGAGGTAAACTGAGCTGTAAGGACAGCTGTCAATGTGAATCTAGTCAAGGGAAATAAGGTTGGAGAGACTAAAAAGCAGATCTTGGATAATCCCTGATTTCATCCCACTCGGCTGATCTAGCCTAACACCTGACAGATAATAACCAAACACAAGTGATACCGGGCTACAAATACCTGCATGTCTTCTGATCTAATAATAGTGACATATATTTGTCAACTTAATCCCAAGAGTAGGCTGTCAAAGCATGTAATGAAAGAAGCAATTTACTCACGTATCGCTCACAGTCTGTTGAATAGCAGCAGTGTAAGATGAGATCGCTATCACTGCATTTAATCATTACTGTTTTGCATTAAGACAGTTTGTGGCAGCTAAAGAGTGAGCAGCAAGAAGTGGAGAAAAAACAGATCATTTTCTTGATCTGCAGGTCTCGTTCATCAGCACTAATCATTTGAATGGATGAGCAATCCCATTAATAATGATCTAAAAACCGTAAAGATCCTGACAGCACGAAACATAGTAAAAGTCTATAGAGATTAATTAAGAAATATAACCATATTTGGATGAGTACACGTAGAAAAAAACTGACTGATTCCAGTGTTGTGAAATGTGTTGCAATCACATATGTTAATGCACATAAAAGGCCAAGCTGTAAACCCTGTTAACTCACGTCTCTGAGGTTTCCTGCCTCAATAATACAACATTTGAGAGAGAGAAAACAAAGTTAGGCTCAGGATAATGATTAAAACAACTAGAGATGCACTGATCCAGTTTTTTCGATCCAATCCAATACAGCTGAGAGTATCGGCTGATACCAATCTGATACTACTGTTGAATAGTTTTGCCATATATTTGCCATGTGAGTGAAGGCACCAGGCTTGACATAAACATTAAGTCTTGTTTAAAAATGAAAAGGTAACAAATTAACACAGATATAAATGTAAATAATATTATTTACTAACAAATAAAGTGCATATTAGCACAAAAAACAAATAAATAACACTTAACTCCGATACTTGGTCGAGCTAATTTGGCAATATCGTAGCCAATATGGTATCTGGATGTTGGATTGGTGCATCTCTAAATACAACAATACAATACAAACTATTAAAAGATCTAAAGAAAAAAGTAAGATCAAACAAACAACATTAAAAATAAAAACCCCTGACACACACATGCTTCAGTCAAAAGGATATCTGGCGACCATGTTTGTCAACAGAAAGTGGCCGGCGGTGAGGAGATGTGATGCGGTTCCGATCACGGTACACGCGCTCCACCAGTCCATGGTGCCGGGTTGTCCGACTGGTATCCAGCACCGAGTTCTAAAGTGAACATACCAGAAGAATGAAGCCGGGAAAACCGCTGACTTACAGAGAAAAAACTTTAAGGATAAATGGTGCAAATGTGTTTTCAAATGAGTCAAGCCATGGGTGCCCCATACTGATGCTTGAGTTGGCAAATGTATTTAAAGATGGAAAGCCATGACAAGCAATGGTATACTTTTAGAATTTAAGAACCAAATTACAATGCTAAGAAAAACAAACTTTTCTCCCATCACTCTGGAATCATAATAAAACCTGGTAGGTATATGCAGCTTTGACCAGCAGGTTATTTCTCAACATTTCCCTGGGGAAAAGCATGGAGACTCCTATAAACACTCCTCTATAAATTGAACCATTTTTTCACCAATACTTTAGACAGCTGGTGTCCAATGCTTGTGTCCAATATTCACCAACAGCTGACAAGGGTACACTGATCTATAACAAACGATTAAATCACCAGCCAAGAGAGGCTGAGGGCTCACCTGAAAAGGCAGGTCAATGTTGCCATTTCCAATCTGATTGACATTGGGCAGTGAGCCTCCATAGTACTGTCCACGATTCTGCCCTAGTTGCAAATACTGGGTCTTCTGTAACTGCAACTGTGCAAAGTAAAATTGCATGAAAGCATGAGTGAATGACTAATCCGATTCACAAAAAATAAGTAAAAGTCAAATAAAGAAACCATGAATGATGCATGCATGTTTACACTGGTGAGATGCAAGTGAAATGGTTTCATTAACGGACAGATGTGACATGGTGGGACAGGCAAAAGTGGATTTATCATGGTGAGTACTGGAGGCGCAGACACCACAAATAATACATAAATAATTGATAAAATAAACTCAGCAAATGACATGGAAACCTGATTGACACTTTGTGTAATTACAGTGAGAAGTTCTTATGTAAAAACTGATTACTTGAACCACATGTGTTATTATCATTAATCAGTATCAACAATCATGTATGTTTCTGAGAAACACCGGGATGTTGTCTTGTTTACTAATAAAACTTTGTAGTCAAGATAAATGATGATCAGAAGTAATGCGATGGACAGATGTCTGGATGGCAATACACACAAAAAAAATCAGGCAAAGACCATAAAACTTTTCCCTCCTGCAGTAAACAGTACATTGTAAACAGTAAAGCTAGCAAACACTGATGCAGCACATGTGCACAGAATTTCCAGGAATCGGATCAACAATCGTTAAAAATATTTCCTGGCATAACAGATTTTAACCAAACGACTGATTTTCCAATTAACCACAAATATTTTATAAAACAGTGACTATATATTTTCTTTTAAAGGATTAGTTAGTGGATACGATGCAGGCTGAACAGCACAAGATAAAGGGTTTTCTTGGAAGTGTGACTACTTTAGACTTATTTTTAAATCCCTGTATGACTCCTTTTATAAATCAGCACTTCAAAACATGTTTCAGAACTTAAATTTTAGATAAATTTAGGAAAGGTTTTTGCAATCTTAAGCAAAATGGCTGGTTTTATAATATTACGCTTTTACCTTTTTTCATTAAGGCCGCAGATAAACTGCATCTTCAAGAATATGGATTGTATTTTTGTATAGCAGAGATCATCAACTCCAGACCCCTTGAGCAAGAGTCCTGCAGGGTTTTAGATCCTTCCCTCCTGAAACACACTTGCCTAACATTCATGTGCCATTACATGACAACAATCATCTGGAGAACGATTTGTTTTAGATCAGGTGCGTTGCATCAGGGGAGCTTCTAAAACCTGGAGGACACTGGCCCAAGAGTTTCGGCGTTGATGATTCCTGGTATATAGATTTCAGCTTGTTATTTCTATTTTTACTCAACTAAAAATACCAATGCCAATTATTCTAAGGAAATCAAAACCCTTAGCTAAGGGTAGGAGTTTATTGTGAATCCAGGCCAGCATAAGTCTGTAAATAAGAAACCAGCTGTGGATGCGTGAGAAACCAACATACATACAATAAAATTTTCCACTGGTTTGCTGGTGATACAAACATTCTTTAAACCTAAAATGCTCATCTGATTAAATGTGCATGCAGCAACTGTAAGAACTGAGATCCGACTGTTGTGTTTGTTGCAGGAACAGTGGGCAGAAAAAAAGCATAAAGCAAGGACAATGCATTCGTTTTTTTCCCTTTAAGGATATAAACGTTTAAGAAAATTTTAACATACAGTAACAGATGCAGATAGGGAGGGAAATCAACTTGAGTCACGTGACAACAAATCCCCAAAAGAACTGCATGATCTAAGATACTTCAACTGATTTAAATATTCTTAGTTTTTTTCTTTAAACTTTTTTGTCTTTAAGAAAATTAATTTGTTTGTAGTGCGTGCTCTTAATAGGGAATGGTAAAATGGATCAAAAAGGAAAATTTGATTAAAAAAAGAAACAAACGGAAAGGTGAGCCAAATTATTAATCCAAATGTGTGGTGGTGGCACCTCCCCACAAGATTTAACCTTGTTATTTGACACTCATGCTGGGGGCTTAAAAAAAATTAAGTTAAGTGTCTGTTGCTCAGGCTAAATGTCCCCAGCCTGTGGCCCACTCCTCCAGTGAGAGATGGTGGGCCTGATCTTTCTGCAGACTATATTTTTCTGGTGAACGTTCATTAATTATCATAAACTACTCGGCCCCAAAAAAAAGTCACCAGCCAAACAAAATAGGGAGGTTCTACAGTGATTTTTGTTGGAATATCTTTAGCATTGATTACAGCACACACTCACTGTGGTGTTGTTTAAGCTCCTGCAGTGTTGCAAGATTTATTTCCATCCAGTGTTGCATTAATTTTTTACCAAGATCTTGTATTAATGATGAGAGAGTCCGACCACGGCACAAAGCTTGCTCCAGAATCCCAAAAATTCTCAATGGGGTTCAGGTCAGGAGTCTATGGAGGTCAATCCATGTGTGAAAATGAAGCCTCATGCTCCCTAAAGCCCTCTCTCACAATCTGAGCCCCATGAATTATGACATTGTCATCTTGGAATTGACTGTGCCATCAGGGAAAAAGAAGCACATCGATGAAATAATTTGGTCATTCACTATATTCAGATAGTCAGCTGACATCATTCTTTGTTCCTTAATCTGAAACCTGACCGACTGCAGCAACCCCAGATCACAGACTGCCCCCACAGGCTTGTACAGTAGGCACACCTCATCGGCTTCTTTTCCTATCCTGATTCTCCCATCACTCTGGAACAGGGGAAATATGGACTCATCAGACTACATGACCTTCTTCCATTGCTCCAGAGTCCAATCTTTAAGCTCCCTAACAAATTGAAGCCTCAGTGAGTAGTGGCTTTCTGGCTACACAGCTGTTCAGTCCCATTCCCTTGGGTTCCCCTCACATTGTGTGTTAGGAAATGCTCTTACTTCCACTATCAAACGGCTCTTTTTAGTTTGATTTGACCAAACGTTTAAGAAATCGTCAAACCCGATTATTTAGGGTTTTTTGAACCCACATTTCTTCCTCAAAGATTGTTCCCCGCTATCCTTCCTGTTATAAATAATGTGTTTGACAGTTGTTGACCTCCTCCTTATCTCCTGATGCCTCCTCTTCTTGACGTATGCCGATAATTAACCCTTCTTAAAACAGACTAAAATCTTTTAACATGTGTAAAGCTACTCATTGCATTTCATTGTAGTAATTATTCAATGGGAGGCTAGCATCCATTTCCTTAGTTAATTCCAGATGGGGACTTGTTAAGGCGAGACAGTGTATATCAGATTTCTTTAATTATTAACAATTACTTAATATTAATAATAAATAATCACCATTTGTTGACAGTGTGTTTAGATCTATTCATGAAATCTAGTTAAAACAAATGATGCAGCAAAATAACGTGCAGCTCTAACCATTGCGGTACTATAGTTATTTTAATGGTTAAAAAGTTGTCAATATTAACGACGCGCGTGGACCGTACACAAACGTCACTTAAAAGATGTAAATAAACAATATCGTTTGAACCAGTATGTGACCACTGGCTCCGATTTCCGCGAGCTTTACTTTATTTTATTTTTACATGTTAAAAGATGTGACAAGGATGCAATATCGCTCAAAGTTAGCACCGGATAGTCGATCGGAGGCGGGGGAGAAACCCCACAGCTGGTGAAGCTGGTTAACATCTGATTGGCTAGCTAAGCCTGCCTTAGCACTTCCAAATATCCCAATCACTACTGTTCCGATTTAGTTTGCAGCTGCCAACTCTCCAAACACGTTATCATCGCATGGTTAAGACGTCCGTAAGCGGACAATATGTGAGAAGGAACTGCTTATGCCAGCCACAGACAAACAGCAGGTGCATATTATTCACAGCTGCAGCAAGCTAGCTAAGCTAATTAACGCTGCACGCGAGTCGCATGTTGTTTCTGACATAAATGCTAGCACGTTTCACCGATCATAGGAACCTCAGTTTGTGATGGTGTACTGCTGTGGCTTAAAATAGTAAAATGACGTTTAGCCATTTAGCAACCCATCATCGTTTAAATTTATCTCCGCAGTGTTCGTTAATTGCCACACAGCGATGCAACAACGTGAAAAGCTGGGATGTGGAAGTCTTACCCGTGCAGCTCTTGTGATGTTCAAGTCTTTCATCACTTCTTCAAACGCAGCTGTCTCTTCTGCCTGTTTCTGATTATGCAAAGCGATTTTTTCGCTAAATTTGCGAGGATTATTAGAAGACGCCATCTTTCCCTCTTCTTCTCAATGGAATGTTACGCTACGCTCCGCGCCAGGGCCTTCTAGTGTCGTCATCACGTACAGTTGACGTGTCTATTGATGTTGCTTTCTGCTTCAGCTGTTGCCAGAGTTTGAGGCAGGGTGAGTTTCAGATAAAAATAAGAATCGCCACGGGGGGAATTGTGCGCCCTAGATGCTTTCTATAAATAGTAACATGGATAAATAAATAAGCATGGATACTCTCTTCAAGTGGAAATGAAATCAACAACCAGGAAAAAAAACAAATTAAATTTAAATAGATACATTTCTGTATTATCATGTTGAAGACACTGGTTTATTCATTTTTGACAGAGTAGTAGAATGAGTTCATGCTTTTAGTCTCTAAAGCAAAAAAGCAAATTAAAATAGTATCACAAAATACAATTTCTTGCAGCAAACAATATTGCTATTGGGTAAAATTATCAAATTCTTCTGTCCTATTATCGACTGATGGGACTTAAAAACCTAGAAATAATAGTTTGCAATTGTAATAAATAAAACACCATGGAGGCTGACAGACTTTTATACAGTATATGAAATCAAGAGACTTTTCAAGTTAAATGAGATTTGTCCTGTTGAACTGAATGCTAACTTCCCCTAGAAGATAACTAAACTCAATCAGAATTATTTTTTTTTCAGTACCTCTGACTGACAAGCAGAGCAAGAAGACAGATCATTTCAAAAACCTGTTTGTCTTATCAAATGTCTAACATGTATGACTGGATTTTATCATGATCCATAAATTACCTCTTGTATGAGGAAGTTTTCAACAATACACAAGTGATTACGGGTTGTTCCCTGTCACTTTACGGAAAATCACTGAATAAGCTTAGTGTATTTCAAAGTTTAACTTGTACAACTAAACCTCAGTAAAAGCTTAAAGAGGATACCTTCAGCTTTTTTTAAATATAAGACTTTTCAATAGGGGGAGCTTACACAATTGCATTGTTTCTTTAAAATGGAAAACATAAAAAATAGTTTGACAGGGAATATTTAAAAAATGAACTTTTAATAAAGAAAACAAAGTGACAGAACTGTGTACATTCCCCTTGACTCATTGTATTGCACTTCAATAATACAGTGTGCTTTCAGTTAAACAGGTAGAACAAGATACACAAAGGCAGACAGGAAACCAATTTAAAGAGGACTCATGTAGGTAGCCATGCTCAAAAAAAGAAAATAGTTATTTAGTATAACACAAGTATGTTAAAATTGAATATCAGATAAACATGACTTTAAAAAGTGAAGTAAATGATGAAAGGAAGGATTTCAGCATAAGATAATTACAGACTGGTTCACATTAAAGCAGTTACATTTCTAAAAGATGATCTGCAGTTTAAAATGTTAGTGTAGTTTACAGCGAATAACGGCGTTTGTTTTCCATGAAGAACAACACACTAACGTTGCAACAGACACATCATTATTTATGTAGCTGCCATTAAGAGGTCTGTACTTCTTTGTTATTTCAGCTCAGAAAAATAAATTGGAGAACAGTATAGTAGAATTATTAGCTCAGGAAACATACAGGCATCATTAGTTTAAATAACACCACACCTAACACCATAACTGATTCAAAACTGCAACACATCCTTTTTTTGTGCATCAGTGTTATGTGCCTCATGGATTAGTAAATTTGAGGAAACATACTTTTTAAATAATAAATTCCTGATTAGGTAAAACTTAAAATCACAACTGTAAAATCAAACTGTCCAACATAAGAAACAATCTGTTATCTGAAAGGATTAAATCGACTTGTGCCATTTTCAAACATATGCCCTTTATTGGTCATTAAAATACATACTGAACTGTAAAATAAAGTGCTATAAATTAGGCAATGCTACTTTGGAAAAGAACTTTAAAGGCATATATTTCCAGTTAATTTGCCCATGATCATCCATTTACCAAAAAGGCAGGTGTACAAAAGTTATTATGACTGCAGCAATATCTCTGCAAGCATTAAATTAATCTGGACATTACCTTGTTGGAGGCTTTTCCTCTTGGATGTACGAGCATGTTGGTCAGCTGTCATAGCTTCAATCAGAAGAAAAATAAAACAAAAAGGTTTTCATATAAAAGTATTAATGTGTGTCAACATGTGCTTCTCAGAACAAAAGTAGGATATCAGTAAAAAAGCTTAGCTTAGCACACACACAGGATGTTCACACAGCTTGAGACGACTCAGCGGTTGACAGAAAGAGCACATGGAATGAAACATTCACAGTCGCAGGTCAGACGCTCAGCGTTGTGTAACATTTTGTGGAAGTATAATCGGCGTACAAGCTATACCAGCAAAGGATTCTGGGAAGTGCAAATCCCTCTCCCACTCATCGGTCTCCGTGTTGTAAACCTGAACAATGCTCGTGACATTGTTGAGGTGCCAGTTGTAGCCTCCTACGATGTAAATCTTACCGTTGAGTAAGCAGCAGCCCGCCTCAGACTGGCCTGCTCTCATCGGGCTGACGGTGGTCCACTGGTCGTTTTCTGGAACGTAATACTCAACTGCGAGCACATCAAAGCAACGATCCACGTGGTCCATGCGGCCGCCCAGCGCGTAAACACGATCCCGGACGCTGATCATGGCATGCAGCACCCTGGGCTCATTCATGGGGGCTTTGAAGTCCCACTGGTCTGACGCCGGGTCGTATGAGTGAAGAGTTTTCTTATCGTCTAAGGAGACGCCGTAACCGCCCGAGATGTAGAGTTTTTCTCCACACGGAGTCCCGGCGTGACCCCAAATCCTCCGTTTGAGTGGTTCCACCGAGGCCCACTCGTTCTTCTTTGGGCAGTAGCACTCCACAGACGACAGGCTCCCGGATCGGTTTCGCCCGCCTGTGGCGTAAAGCTTTCCCTGCAGCACGTTGAACTGGAACTGGATGCGGCCCTCCTGCATGGACGGGATGCGGAGCCACTGGTTCAGATGGGGGTCGTAGCGGAAACAGCTGTCCACCGCCCCCTCGCCGCTGCGGTACTGCATGTGCTGACCGCCAACGACGTACACAAAGTTATCGAGGACGGCAACGCAAGCGTGGCTGCACCCGCTCTCCATCTCGGTCAGCTCTTTGAACTGGCGCGAGGCGACGTCGGGGAGGTAGTACACCTTGGAGCTCACCGTGCGGTCGTTGTCGGTGTACGGCGTCCCACCGAAGGTGATGAGCGACATGACATCAGAGCGAATGAGAGTCCGCGAGGACTGCATTTCATGCTGTCGGAAGGGAAGGATCTGGTAATTGAAGGCCTCGAGAAGATACTGCCGGCACATGACGTCCTCCACCATGATGTCCACCGTCTGAACGCTGTCCACCAAATCTGAGGAACGCATCAGCGGGAAGCGCACGTGGCTGAGGACGCCGCTGGCCTGAGCCCGGCGGGACTCGTCGTGTTGGAGCCACCGTATCGCGGCATGGAAGAGGTCGATCTCGCTGCAATTTTTTAGTTTGTTGCTCTGAAGGAAGAAGACGAGGCGCTCCATGGGAATGTGCAGAAAGTCCTCCTCCTCTGCAATCTGCAGGAAGTGGCGAAAGGTGAAGGCATCCACCGACTCTTTCAGGGACGACAAGCTGAAAGTGGTGGCCATCTGTCCGATGTGCAGGCAGGTCTCGACGCTCATGGCCGATTTAAGGAACTCCTCGCAGAGTTCCACGACGGGAACCATCTGGAGGAACACAGCAGCGCCGAGCACATCCTGAATGCAGTCCAGGTCTAACGTGACCTCTGAACTGTAGGCGAAGTCAATGATATGCTTCAGTCCTCGGGCAGACAAGCCCTTTAGCTCAATGGTGTCTTGGTTGGACTCCCTCATGCCCCCAGTGAACATAGCTCTGAAACAGAGGAGCATGAATGTTAACCTCATGTTATCTCACAAGTCTTTCTGAACACGCAGATTTAGAAATGCCACAGAGCAGATTCACTGTTTCAGGTGTAATGTTGAAAGCAAATGTATGAAAAATGTCCAAATCACTGTGAGCACATCTGTCTGCATTTTTCCTTTTCTACAATAACCTGAAAGTGTGTTTAATCCTCCTTTAATCCTTCCCTCCTAGTTTTTAAGAGCTCCTGGTAATGTAAATTCTATGAAGTGCAAACTTAAAAAATAAGTTTACATACTTTACCATCAGTGTACACTACGGGTGGTCAAAAAGATTGTTTTTAATCAAAATCGAGATTCTTGTTCATCAAGATTCAGAATCTTTTCAAAATTTACAAGAATCAATTTTTTAAAAGGCATAAAAATATTAGCTTGTCTTTCAAAGCTGCTGCTAAGTGACAAAGACATGTTAAACTTTGCCAATTTAAATAAGTTTAAACTATTTTTTGATGAAAATGGTCAGTTTTCCTTCAACTAAAACAATTCCTCAGAGCTGTTTCTGGCTTACAGAGGAACTGAGTTAATCAACATGTTTTGTTCCTAAAAGAGGATTAAATGTGAATTAAGATCGATTGAATCGAGAATTAATACAGAACCGAATCGTTACCCCAATAATCGGAATCAAATTGAATCGTGACTTGCTGCAAGATTAACACCCCTAGTGTACACTTAATGTTTTACAAAACAGTGAATAAATACTTTGTTAGTGTATCATATACTCAAACAGTTGCCCATGATAAGATAATCGGCTAAGCGCTGCCAATTAAAGAATGGGTAATTGCAAACGCTCATGCTCCAGACTGACCTGAAGTAATCACTACAGGCGGCCAGCACTGCTTTATGGACCTGGAAGCGCTCGTCATTGACGGCCAGCTCGACGTCAAGTAGTTGACCCTGAGCCCGCAAAACCGACAAGCCCTGGAGGAGTGTGTTGCTGTGGCTCGGGGCTGAGAAAGTACAGCGCAGGGTGCTATTCTTGTTAGCCATACTGGAAAGAGAAAGAGGCATCGTCACAATCAGTGACCCAAGACATAGTGTCCCTTTTTAGAATAAAATTCATATAGGTTCTTTCTTAGAACTTTTCTATTGAGACTAATATATTTTCCAGTAATATCTAGGAATTGTTTTATACAGATTAAATGTGTCTAGACCAATAATGTGTAGCTATGCAGTGTCTGGTGACACACAGATGGAAAGTTAATGTCATTTATAACTCTCCGAGGAGGAGATGCTTTTTGTGGGATGCAGGGCCTTTTGTTCACTGAAAATGTGTCTATAGACACAATTACTGAAAGAAAAAATATGAAAGTGTTTGTTTCTTTCGACACTTAACAGATGAAAATGGGAAGCACAGTCACAGAGATGAAAACATCACAACCACACACTTTAGTCTGTAAGAACAAAATCTAATATTGCAGAAACACACACACACACACACACACACACACACACACACACACACACACACACACACACACACACACACACATACACACAAACACACATACACACACACACACACACACACACAAAACAATCTGGAAAAATATTGAATATTAAATGTTAAAAATAAAACAGAGGTTTATTGCTCTTCCGGATATGAGTAGAAAAATATATCCAGAGTAGAAAAAAAACAGATATGTGCTTCACAAGCACTTTTGTTAGCATTATTCATAAAACTGCATCCAATCACACAGCAAATATCCAAAATGTGTCCAAACAAATGTGTGTGAAAGAACAGTCCCATTATTCCAATCAAGCAAATGATCAAATCCAAGATCAAATGATCAAATTAATACAAAGCAGAAACCGATTCAAGATTTACTAAAACAAGCTCAGGACTGAGGCCAAGAAGAATCTACACTAAGATCTCTGTGTACTGGACATGAATTAACAATGCAAATTCATACATTTAAGTATTAAGCTATTTCTATGAGTTATTTTTCATCTTGTAGCTGTAATAAGACCTCACAAAAGGGTCTGAACTTGTCCCAACCATTATTTTAACAAACCAACCATCTAAAAATTCCAAAGGTCTGTATTTATGCTAAGGGGAAATAGACAAAATGTCAAGGCATTTTTTTAAATGCTTGGCGAACAGGTTTTCTAGACAAAATGAAAGCATGCAAGAGTATTTTCTCTTCTCCTTTTAAGCTGTAATGAAGCATGGTTTATGTGACACTTAAACACGAAAAAGTGTTAAATTGTTTTTTCTTATTTGTGCAGTAATGACAAAAATACGTAACTTTTTATTTTTACCTGGATTACTCATGTTTCATACAAAAAAAACGTGAAAAGTTTACTCCCATTTGCTTTATAAACTACAGTCAAAAGTTTGGACACACTTGAAAGTGAGTCCAATTTTATTATTATTATTTTAAATAAAACTAATACGTATCAATATTGTGAAGTATGTTGAGACTGAACTTACACATGATTATCTGGAAATGCCTTTGCTGTTAAATGTGTTGAAGTTAACCGGTGAAAAAGCCTGGATGCTGTGCGGTAGATGCACGCGCAGTCCTGGTGCCTGGAGGCCTGAACACCGCCTCCGTGTTTCACCGAGTGAAACGGCTCCCACGAGCTCCTCGCGCGCGCTCGGTCCTATCCCAGAAGCCCTCGTACCAACACCCAGCCTTCGTGGAACAAGTAACAGGATCTGTTGCACAAAACCGCCAGCCCGACTCACTCACCTGCTCTGCGACAGTTTCGAAGCAAAATCGCCACCATCCGACTCCGCCATCTTCTAGCACAAACCACCGCGCATCGGGCATCTTCATGGATGTTAGCAGCAGTCCGCCGGCATGACTGGCCCGTGGGTGGCTATTGAAAAGGTCTGGAGAACGGACTGTTGTTGTTGCACCGTTGGAGAACAGCTGTCTGTCTGAGATCCTGTAGCGAAAACACCGGCGACCTCAACTACCCCGGCTGTTTGCCTCGCGACCTTCCTCTGTAATACCGCTGAGTGGCCATTGGGAGGCGCCGGAGCTCCACTCACACAGGTGTACAGCTTCAGACATCCCACAGTAGCTGGAGGATATATTAAATTAAATTAATTAATTAACCTTTTTATTTACCTCTAATAATTTAGGATAACTGTCAGAAATTTGATGGTATATGAAAGATATGCAGAAGCAGCATATAAACTTAAATGTTGCTTAGTATCTAAATCAGAAAGGGGTGCTGCTTGCAGTGAGCAACCCTTGTACAGAGGCTGTAAGTGTTCATGGCTGTTTTCCCAGCTTTAAATCTAATACTAGGGTTGGTTGATATGAATCAATTTTCATGTCTCAGTATTTTATACCTTAGGATATACGATATAAACAATATTCGCTTATTCTATATGTTAGGTGATAATTTTCTATATATCTGAAAATATCGATATATTGCCCTGCTCTAGTTATTAGGCCTGTACTTGATGTCATCCCATTTTTTAATAATTCTTCTTCTCTTTCAAAGAAGTAAGTTACATCCACCTAAGGTATATTAAATGAAAATAAAACAAGCCCTACGCATCTTCAAACAAAGAAATAATGTTATTTTGAACAAATAATGTGTTGGTTTTGAAATGGATGCAAGTAACACAAGAATACCGGTACAGGGGCATTTATTGTCATGGTATTAAAAGGATAAATTCACATTTTCAACCCAAGTTTCATTATAACTACAGCATCAAATGCTGATAATCAGGTTTAGTAAGCTCATGACAAGATACTGATATCTACTGTAGACTATTGATGCACACACAAAATGCAAAAAATGTTAGCCACACATTGTTTATCAGATGCACCAGCCTCCTGTTTGTGGTGAAGAAAGTTGTAATTCGTTGTGGTGAGAAAAGCACACGTGATACAACAGAATGATGCCCCTGTTGACTTGATCCCTCTGAACCAAACAATAAAAGGAAATGGCAAAAGGGCATTAATGCTGATCTGCATAGTGGGGTGAAATGCTAGAAGTTGGTCATCATTTCTTTCAAATCATAGGGCAGATTTGAGTCTGAGCAAGCTAGATCAAAGACAAACTGCAGTCGATTTGGTAATGAGTAATCTGGTTATTTGTCACCTGACATGAGAAACTTTTTTAAGGTCAATGGAGTTTTTATGACCACTTCCTGTCTTATGTTACCTCAAACTCATTTTTGTTTTTAAGCTTTCTTTTCTCAGCCACTTATCACACCGTTTCCTTGTCCTTGTTCTCTCTCTTTTTATTGTTGTTGACGTGCAATGGGCCGGACTCTTAAACATCATGCTTCTTCTTTAGTCAGACATTGTCGTGGCTGCAGGAGAATGTAATACTTTCAGTGTTTCCATCTTTTGAGCTAGAGTTTATCACTCGGTTGTAGTTCAGAATTCTCTTGCTGAGGTCCATCTAGATGTTGTCTACATCTAACTTTTTAAAGCTGTAGTACAGTACTTGCTGAAATCAAATATTTGCTCATTCACAAACAAGTAATGACCAATGGAAATGGATAAAACAAAACAAAGAAAAAGATTTATCAGATGTTTCTCCTTTTCCGTAAATAAATAAAAGCACTGACACCCATAAAGGTGTTCAAAAAGACAAAATGTTTTTTATGAATCAAAACGTTTGCTGTGATTTAAGAAGAGTCTATCTTTGCATCAAACACCAAACCATTCCTGTATATTAGCAAGGCAAGTTCCTTTTGCACCTGCTCGAGGTCTGCTGTGTTTTGTTTCCTCAGTGCCTTTGTCGTGGAGATAGGGCTCAGACACTCATCAGTGCATCCTTCAGAGTCACTCCTCTCATTCTCCCCTTCGTCGTCAGTCATTTCGTCCTGCTCTACTTTGGAGAAGGTGGCCTCTTCTGAAACAGTGTTCTTCTCTGGAAGAAGCTGTTGCAGTGTGAACTCATGCACCTCCTCTTTCCTCTTTGGTTCCTGCTGTGGTTCACATACAGAGAATAGAGTCAGGGTTCTGATTCACAGAAAACAAGCTGCAAAGTGTTGTGAAATTTATAGCAACGATTATACTGAATTGCAGCATAACACTAGAAAATAGGATGTTTCAGGTGGGTCAGAAATACGGATGTAGTGGAACAGTACTTCTAGCATTCAAGATTAACCTGCCTATAATATTGTAATTTTCTAAATAAGTAGGCACATGTTACAATTTATTATCTTGGAACAAAAAAAATAAATTTCGCTGTGCATCTGATTATTACCTAATTGTTTTGGCTTCCAAACAAATATAAACTGAATAAAGTGGTTAGTTTGGGGATGAATGATGGAGAAGTTCGACTCCCCAGAAGACAGACATCTTTAGCTCTACTTTATACAACCAGAGTTACTGAGTAGATTGAAAGACAAAAACACCAATCTCAGGTTTTAACTGGAGTAACTAGCATTAGTGGTTTCTCACCTCAGTGATTTAGTGATAGACCACAGAATTGCTATTGGCACCTTCTAGGAACCAGTTTTCACCTAAAGTAGTTTATGTTTTTTCTCCAAAATCAGCTGGGATAAACAGACAACTTCTGTCAGTGCTGATCATTATCGAAAGTGTTATTTTCTTCTACCTCCTTGTCATGCATACGAGGTTTGTCTGCAATTTGTGAGTTTTGTTTGGTTAAGACAAACTCACCTCCGGTTTTCTAGCTAGTGCCATTTGTTTGAGCTGGTGTGAGAGCAGCTTTTGTTCTACAAAAACACAACTTGACTTCCTTTACAGTTGTCAGTAGTCACCAAAACACATACTGATGGTTTTATGTCTTAAAACATACATACTATGGTGTTTCATAGCATTTACTGAAACAATTAAAAATAAAATGAATGTGTTAAAAGAAGATATTTGCAAGATACATACTTTATAAATACATATGCACTTGAATAGATATTTAAACTTTTATTATATTATTTCTCATATTATTGATCAAATTCTGTGTTGTATATAAATACAATGCCTTCGTAATGTATTCAGTAAAACACTGAAGAGTATACTGTAATACATTATTTGAAAATGTTATTTTCCTGAAATGTTGGTATTTTCTTTGGTAAGTTGTGTATTGAAGTTGTTTATTTATTTTACATTTATTTAATTAGCTTTCCCCCTGGGATACTGTAAATAAATATAATTTCATTTGAATTTCTTTCGATTTCACTCTTCGCACTTTGTCCTCAATCAAAATCCTTGTTCTACTTTTTGGTCATATTAAAGGTTTGTGGTTTTCTCACATCCTTTTCTTATTCGGGACTTTCCTCCAATTCAACTGCTTCCCAATAGGGAAAAACCTGCCACTGCCTCTTTAATTATGTGCCTTCCCTTTTAACTAATATTAGAACATCTCCCCTTAAGAAATATATACAGCCATGAAAAAGCAACTAAATATGCCCACTTTTAATTTTAATGTTTACAAAATCCTTGCAAGATCTTGAAATGAGATAAAAGAGACTCAGTTGAACAAGACATTGCTTGTTACGCTGTGCCATTATTTAGTGAAGAAACTAATCCAAAATAAAGTGATTGAATATTTAAGTACATCCTGCTTCTGTGGGAATAAAGATGAAATAAAAACCAGATAATTAAATGCACTTAAGTTCATAGTCATCTGTAAGTGTGAGCTGCTCTATAAAAGCAGACATTTTGGAGCATTGAGCAAAGATGTCTGTCGTGTTCAAAGAGAAGCAAGTGTTGTTGCTGCCCATCAATATTGGAAGACGAGACTATTTTCCGACTGTACATTTCTCAGAGAAAGATCTATATTTGAAGAAACTAAAGGCCTTCTTAAGTTGAAATTGCAATTCACGAGTACAATTGCAAAAGAGCAAACAAGTATGGCTTGTCAAAAAGCTTTTACTCTAAAAAAATAACATTAAGGTTTACGTCTGAACTAAACCCCCAGACTTTTGGGACAATTGTATGTGTAGATGAGTCCAAAGTGGAGATTTTTGTTTACGATCCACAAATATCCACACAAACATCTCAAATTGTCCTGCACAATAGTGACAGATTTACAAGTTAGGTTTGTTTTGCAGCCCCAGGACAGAGCACCCACAAGTTCACAAGCTTGTCTTTAAAGTAAAGTCACAGAATTAATCTGAAACTGTTATTAAGATGAGTGAGTCAAAATTCCTCCACGATGACGCGAGAGACTAACTGAGTCATTGAGAAAAAAATGTTTTTAAGGTTATTGCTCATATAAAATACCGATAAAATCATGGTGGTTCCTGATTTGACTATTCTGTAGTCTTTTACCCACTATTCTGCAGTTTGGATTATTCAATTTCAAACTTTGTAAAATTTATTTTGTTGATAAGATAATGAAACACTCTGATGTGTCATGTGTTGTGGTTCCTTAAAATGAATGAAGCATTGTTTTTACTTGACTTGGAGTTGAAGTTTTAAATATTAAAACAGATGCAATCTCTTACCGGTCTGGCTTGTGGACATGATCTGAAGGTTATTATCACAGGTGTCGGCACAGGAGGAAAGATTTTGGCTTTGATTCTAAGTAATAGAGAGGAGATGAAAATGTTTACAAATCAAAGTTGTGCAGCTTTGGTTTTGTGACTGCCAAGAAACACACAAACATATTACAGAAATGGTTAAGTTGCTTTAGCACAACAGAAGGAATAGATGCAATAGTAATCAATTACTATTATGTAATCACAATTTGTGGCTGCAGTGGAGACACACGAGATTAAAAATAGTTATACTCTTATCACAAAATGTAGCACATTAAAAGGTGTGACATACCTCTTCAAAATAATGGTGCACATTGTTGAGAGGAAGAAGAAACCCAATAAAAACCCGAAGCTTATCCACACTGATAGGGAGAAAAGCAGATGGAGACAAAATAGGAAAATAAGAAACAAAAAGAAAGTTAATGAGAAAAGTGCTTTAGCTTGACTTGTATTTATGTTAGAAAAAACAATTGAAACATACTGACACTGATTATTACCATTAAAAGGCTTCTCTGGCCATGTGATAAAAATAACTGAAGCACAACGTCCTTCTCCCGCTCCCGTCACTCCGGCTAGGCTGATGTTGTATTTAGATCCAGGTGTCAAATTTTCCAGATCAATTTTTGTCACTGATGCTGATATGTTGAAGCAATCTGATAAAATATGAAATATGGACAAACTTACAGAAATGTGACTTTAAAATGGGAAGTTCCACTTGCTGAAATGAACAAACATAAAATCCCAAATCAAAACTAAAAGTAAGAACAATGACTTCTATACCTTTTGGCTCTTGTTGCGGGCTTATCTTCTCTCTGCACAGTCTGTAGTGTGTGATCAAGCCTCGCTGGTGCTCATATTCGATCGCTTTCCAGGACAGGCTAACAGAAGTGTCTTTTTCATCTGAAGCTTTGAAGTCTCGGGGTTCTGTATTTGCCACTGAAACGGAAAAGATACATTTATTTTCATTTGGACGTGGAAAAGAGTTAACAGCAACTTTGGCTTTTAAAATGTGTTACTATATCAGTAAATGTTTGAGGAGGAGAAGTTCTTCAGTCTTTTAGTTGGAAAACAACGTGAAATACATAGCACAAATCACAAAATACACACAGCACAATAGCCCCCCCAAAAGACTGAACACTTCAAACAACATCAAGCTCTGATAAGATTCCTCTTTAAAATGTGATGATTGCTAAAATCTGCCATTCTAAATGAAACACCTGCTAACTTCTGCAACACAAACAAGTAGTTTCTGCCAAGATCGTTAAGATCGCCAAATAATGGCCTTTGAAAAGCATTCTGCGTATATATAGTTTAGAATCAGAGAGCTATACATGATGATGTTTGAGTCGCATATTTCTGTATCTGCCATAGAGAAACTAAGCTTCTCGTTCACTTGGTGTGAGGAGAAAAACACAGATGCCATGCAGACTTTTTGCATCAGCTTTGGGGTGAGGTGAAAATGTGTACACTTGGTTTTGTTGTGAGTTTAAGTCTGCAGGCATCTTTTAGTGTCCTGTTAGTATAGCAAGAACTCAATTGAAGACTTACCACCTTCTCTCTTATAATAGAGGCACATTTTAACTGTTTGTGGTTTCCCACCATCACATCTGTGTTCAAAATAAAGGTAGCGGATGTAGTCCTCCATGTCTATAACAGAAACAGGAAATAGGTTTTGGCCTTCAGCACTACATTATGCTATGCTCATATTGTGATGCAATTAAAATCAAGAACTTTTGTTCTAGTAGGCTATGTCTACACATTTTCAGTGAAACTTGGTGCTAGTATTTGACAAGAATTTTTATTCAGTAAAAACATGAAAGGATGTAATGCATGTCTTACTTTCTAATAGTTTTTCCTTATCTTGTCTTTTGCTCTCTGATGTTAAAGTCATCACTCTCTCTGGTTTCAAATCTTCATCACGGAGCTCGTACAACTCGAGGCACATTTTCTTTAATTTGTTCTTATCCAGTAATGTTTTATCACAAACTGGAAAAAAGAAATTAAAACACTTTTAGTCCACTTAATTAAGCGAACGAACATGATCAAGCACAAAAGTTTGGACCTACTTTTTAAATCCGCTGGAAGTGAAGCAGGTATTTGAATGATGGATGGGGGAGACAGCCCTGCTGGATTTCTGGCAATAATTGTGATGTTGACAGCCGAGTATGACACGTTTATAGTGTAGTTTTTAAAATGGGTTTCGTGTCTCTTCTTTTTACAAGGGCAATGATTTAAAGTCTGTGTGTCATTCAAGCTGTACGTCACACCTCGGAGTCTTGCTGCAGGCGGCATTCCCTGGAGAGCAGATGAGAGATTTAAGCACAGGGTCTGCAACCTTTACAATCCAAAGAGCCCATTTTGCCCACAGCCTAGCTAAGTAAAACAAATTTTACACAACCTTACATATACATAGCAGCTATAACACTACTATAATAATTATATAATTTTCTGATAAATTGATACAATATGAAATTGTCAGTTTTGAAAAACAGATTAGATTTTAAGATTAAGAAAAACAAAAGTTCCCTTTACAGGATGTAGGTATTTGTAGAATTTTCTTTAATTGATTTTTTTTCTAAGCCCGTGGTTTCCAATCAAATAAAAAGAAAAATAGACTTTACAGAGTATTACTGGTTCTTCATTATTATTTTGTGGAAATTGGATGAAATTAATTAATGAAAAATCCAAACCTGCATTTGTCAACATATCTATGTAAAGTCATTTTGTTGGTTCCTTAATATTTCTACAGTAGCTTATGTTATTAGGACCAATTGTGGAAGAGTCACTTGTGGCTCTGGAGCCACAGTTTGCAAACCTCTTGGTTTAGAGAAACAGAGCAAACTGAGGCAACAATACAAAGAAATATTTAATCACTGCATGCCACTATTGTGAGTTCAGACGGGTGCACTACACATATAGTGCTATAGACTGTAAGATAATGACAGAGGGTCCTGAAGGAAGCGGGGTGAGGATCTACTCCAGCTCCCATGTGTAGAGTTTTGAGCTATTAAAGCTACAGTATGGGACTTTTTCTGTTACATTTAGGATTTCTTCCAAACGAGTTTATATGATATTCAACATTGCCAGGTAAATTTAACTGATTTTCAGTATGGTGGAATTTCTAGTGTTTGTGCCAAACCAAAAGTTAACACTGATTGGTTTGGCGGGGCAACAAATCCGGCTACAGTGATTAAGGGTATTAGGCAGAAAAACAAGCTGAACATTTTTGAAGAAGTCCTTTTAAACGTCCCTCGCTCTAATCAAGTGCAGAAATTTTGGTGTCACTCCCTTACCTTCCAAGTTAGCGTCACCTCTCGTGTGCCGTTGGAAAGTCTTGTTGTACTACTGACTTCAGGTATCTGTGGAAGTTCTGTGGTGAAAACATAAAATGTCTTCAAGCCTTACAGATCATCCATTATTATACCTGCTTAATTAAGAGAGGCTGGAGCTGCTGTGACCACAGAGGCAGGGTGCACTGTGGACCGGGCAGCAGTCCACCAACATACAGTAATACTCTCCGGTGTGCACACATTCAATCTCACAGTGCAGTGCAGTCACTGTTGCATGTAATCTATGTAGTGCAGCTTTGAAATGATTAGCTGTGATTATTTTGTGTGCTTATTGAGAATTTAAAGGGATACCATGTAACTTTTGGCTTCAGGGGTCCGAAATCTGTAGTTTCTCTCAAAATGTAACTCTCGAATCAAATATTTGATAATATTTATTTGAATATTTATTAACAATAGATGATTTTTGGGGTCAATTCAGACATGTTATGGTTCTTAGAGGGTTGGCCCTTCTCGGAAACCAGACATTGCAACTTTCCAGGTGCGGCTCCATCTCAGGGGTCATGTGACCTGGAGCACTTTGCTTCACAGCTATAAAACACAAGTGGGCTGTACTTCATGCTACTTTTTCTTCAAAAATTTGTCAAATCTGAGCAAAGTTAGAGAGCGAGCACATGTTTGAGGAGCCCAGAAAGAGGGAGACTGTTAAATTTTACAATAGTGTCATTTGGCATGTGGGAAGTTACAGGTTTAGCCACCTAGTTTTCCAAACGTTACACAGTATTCCTTTAAAAGCAGAGTTATAGATTTAAGGTGATGCCAATAATCCATTTGTTTCCATATATTAAATAGGTTTACCTGCAGGAACATCAATAACTGGGGACCAGTTGCTCCACAGAGGGTTTCTGGCCAGGGTGGACTGATGTCTGATCTTAACCCGATAAGCTGAATGCTTCAGAATATTCCCAATTACGACCTCGTCTATTTAAATAAAAAGGGGAAAAAAATCATACATTTTGCCGATGCTTCATGGCAATCTGATGTCTCGCACATATCTGGAAAAGCAAGAATAGTTTTTTCCAGTTGATTCTCAATAAAAAATGTTAAGATTACGGATACAGACATTTAGTTTATGATTCAAAGATGTCATTCAAATCTCTCAGTGCATCTTGAAAACTTTATTTTTGTTATGCTTTGCTCATATAATAACCATTCTTTAATAATTATGTGTAGCAAAAGAGAACAAGACATTCAAATCTCTCTCTCTAAGAGACGTTGGTCATTTCTGAGATGAAGTGTCCCAGAACAGATTAAAAGACTGCAGACATGTCAGTCACCCTAAAGATTAAAATAAAATAGAAGTCACGTCAATATAAGCCCTAATATGAATGGAGATGTTGATACTTTTATTTTATTTCTTTGTATCTGATTTCCCTTGATGACCATGAAGCATAAACTGGAAGAAAAGTGTGGCATTGTGGGTAATGATGTTGATGTTTTGGGAAATTAGATGAGGAACAGTTTAGGAATGTGTCTATTTAGATTAAATTGGTCAGAATTAGCCATTTACCATACAGTTGGGTCCAGATTTAATTAGATTTTTTTTTAAACAATTAGTATTTCACAGAAAAACTGATCAGGTAAACCAAAAGATGCAGTCTTTATACTGTGTAAAGGTATACCCATGCAAAGCTCAGAATACAAATGGGAAAAAAAATCTCAGTTTGAAAACTTAAATGAAAAGGATATAAACATCAGCATACTCACGCATGGAGGCTTTATTGGTTGTGTTTGCTTTTATCTGTTGAAGCAATTGAGATATTAAATGAGAAAAGTTGAAGAGGAGCAGATATAAAATCTGTAGTTTAATCGGGGAAATTGCTCACATTTTCCCAAGATTGTGTTGAATGTCCATGTTGCTGAAACTGGACCTCTGCCAAAGCCGGATTCTTCTCTGCTGCCGGCCAGCTTAAACGGAGGCTATTATTTTCACACCACAGCACCAAAATATTTGACGGTGCTTCATATTTAACTGTGAGAGAAAAGGTTGTGTTACATTAGAGCAAAAGGTCTAATTTTCATACAGAAAGGTAAAAAGTGCAGACATGCAGCAGCATCCTGTACCTGTGTCCTGCAGTACACCAGACCTTCTGGGTGATTTGCAGCTTATGGAGTTTCCCATATGAGCTTCCACCCAAATGTCAACTTTATAACCCACTATCAGCCTTTCCTCTCCAAATTGACAAGAGTTCTCCCTGATGCTCTCACAGTTTATCTCGCCTGTAGAGTCACTGCCAGGAAAAATAAAGGTGCACATTAGTGGAAGTTGCAGAAAAAGAAGACACCCTGTAAGTCTGAAAAGTAAAGCTGCTATGAAACTGTTGGTGTAGCTTTCTTATACTAATCCTACATTTTAACCAAAAATAACTAGTACTGATAATTAGATGTAAGTTCATCCAAAGTATCTATTCAACTGCAGTTGTCTTTGTTTTTGAGGTATTGGAAAATCTAAAGAGGGTCAGAGTACACAGCTTACTGGTATATGAAAACCGTTTCTAAGGCTGTCATCTTGGAAAGTGACACTATCCTTCAAGGTTATTCTAATGTGAGAGCATTTTAATTGATCCTTTTCCAGTTGCTGCTCACTCAATAACTGCAGACCTGCAAATTCGGGAAACAGCTTGTTGATCAAGCCATCTCCACACCTGTTTCACTTTTCCTTTGTGTTAAGATCACACTGTAAATGTAACATTAAACACAGCAGCTGCACTCCTCTGACAGTGTGATCCATTTTCTTTCTTAGCTTCTTTCACACTAAATAAAATTAATTAACAGTCTGTACAGGGGGTAAAATATATCCCCAGTACTTTAATCAGATTTTGGTTTATAGATCCCATGTGAAACATCCTGCAGATAGAATTTATGTAAGTGCCACAAAAATATTAGATCATCAAATCGTATCAGATTTTCAGTAATAATTGGTCATAATCATACTGAGGAGGAAGGCTTGACCAAAGACCAAACTCGAGAACTGTGTGTCATGTTATGAGTGAGAGTGTCATAATTGTTACATCAACCAGAACAAGGGTAATTCATAACGTGCCCAAATTTGGATGAAGTGAGAAGAACCAAGCATTCAGTACCAAGTCTCTTCCCAGTTTTTCATGTCTGAATAGATAATTGATATTTTTGTAATATCATTGATGTAATAACACAGTGGCGACTTGTTATCCATCTACAAGATTAACAGAAATCTCTATGATGAAGCAATGGACTGAGTTAAATGCTAACATTCAAACACTGTTTAGTACTCACTTATAGCAAAAGTCAAACATCACATCACTCTTATTTGTATTAAAACTC
The DNA here is from genome assembly GCA_036024015.1 of Craterocephalus amniculus. Lineage (NCBI taxonomy): Eukaryota > Metazoa > Chordata > Actinopteri > Atheriniformes > Atherinidae > Craterocephalus > Craterocephalus amniculus. Next base: position 7,915 of record JAVQJG010136389.1, on the reverse strand, counting down.
CATTCACAAATGTAAATATTTGCCTGAGCATTTCGTCTGAAGCACAGAGGACTGGAAGGCGCTTCACACGCTGACCCTTGGGAGAAAAACATAAAAATAGAATTCATATAATCACTAAATGAATACATACATAAAACACACGTAAAACACGCTGAAAACAAGGACGAGAACACAAAACAACACGTCAGATCTTGAGGATTTAAATATTTCAGAATGAAATTCTTCGTTCATTACACAGTGGAATGTGTTGAGAACAACATAAGAATGAAAATGAAAATGAAAATGGGTAACCCATGGAGGTCTAGATTCAAAATTATACTCCAAGTAAAAGAAAGATCAGATCGCATCTCAGAGGTGCTGGATTGGATTCAGGCCTGGTGAACGGGCAGGTCGGTCAATAGCAACAGCGCCTTTGTCATACAGGAATCTGACACTCCAGAAACACAAAGTGGAGCATTGCCCTGCACCAGAAAGAACCCAGATCTCACCGCAGCAGTAATGGGTGTGACTGTGGGTCTGATGAGCTCCTCCCAGTACCGGTGGTTAGGACCTGGAGGTGTATGCAGCCCTCCAGGGATATATCTCACCAGACTAACACTGACCCTGGTCATGCTCAACTCAACTCAACTTTATTTATAAAGCACTTTAAAAAACAACCACAGCTGAAATAAAGTGCTGTACACAAATGGACAAAACAGTACTGAAGAAAATCTAATAAAAACAATGGATAAAATAAAGCAAATAAAATACTAAAACAGATGCTGGACGATGCTGCAGGCAGCACAACTTTCTCTACAGCGCCTCCGGATTCTTTAAGTCTGAATCTACCGGTGTTCCCTTGCAAGTGCTGATGTGCAGTTTACATGCACGTTAGATGGAGGTCAGTCTGTAGGACTCCTCCTGTTCCTCCTTTCACAAAAGGAGCAGATGGCAGTCCTGCTGCTGGGTTGTCGTCCTCATACAGCCCCCTCTGCATTTTCTAATAACCTCGCCTTTCTTTTGGTGTCTCCTTCGTGCTCTAAACGCTGTGCTGGGAGACAGCAACCTTCTCACGAACCTTCTAGTGTTCACATTTGATGAGCCCTGCATTACGTGAGCAATTTCTGCGGGTTTTAGAGACCGCCTCTAGTGGTTAGGACACTGGCAAAATCCCCCAGAAAGGATGAAAACAGAGAAAAGGTCTGTGGCCACTACGTACGGGACCGTTCCTTCAAAGGGGTTGTCTGCTGGTTGCCTCCCATCTCCACCTGTTGTCTGTTCCATTTGTACTAGAGCAGATTAAACTGATTCATAATCAGTGTTACTTCCCAACTAGACAGACTGACATCCCAGAAGTGAGATTTCTTAAATGTAAGTGTGGATTGATGAATTGAAAAAAATTAAGCCATTGTTTTAGTTTCCCTGTTGTAATAAATCAGTTGTTGTTTTATCTATAATGAAGTTGTAGTAATCATGACCTCCAAACTCAAGTTTTACTGGTAGTAAAATCATGAGCATCAACATGTTAAGTACGAGTTTAGCTGTAAATTATGTTGCTTTAACAAAACAGCAGAGAGCAGAGAACGGATGTCACCTGCAAGTGGAAACCACAAAATGCTGATAAGCTAACCAGTGTTCTGTGGCTTACTTTAATGAAGATGTCACTTCCAAACATGTTATCAATATCCTGCGTTAATGTTCTGTAAGACTGTGGTTAAAGGTAAAACAACAGGTTCCTCAAAGAGAAGAAGATGTTTTAAAAAATGATCAAAATAAGAGGATATTTACCTAAGCTGATTGTTAGGAGGAACATAAAAATTATATATCCATGTAATGCGCTCCTGCACCAGAAAGTTTCCATGAGGTATCGTAGAGAGTCTAGAAATTTAATCATTATTCCGGGCAGGAGATTTCAACCTGACTTCATGTAACCCACTTGTCTTTGTCTTTCTCAGAAATGTCACTGAAGTTTCACGTCTCTCAGCTTATATGAGCCGTAGCAAAACCAGAAGTGTTGGGGTGGGGGAGGTTGTGTGTGTCACACTAGCAGGCAGACACAAGAACGTTCCTGTATGCGACTCTTTGAAGCCATTTGTTGATTTTGTTTGATGTTTTTTTTCATTCTTTCAATCATATTTTTTTCATGCTCCCCATCAAAGAAAGTTTGGAAACTACGGCGAATGAATGCAGACTCCTACATGTGGTGGAATGCATCACCTGGGGCTCACGCATCAGTATTAGTTTGTTAGAGGAGGGGAAAAATGCAAACTTTTTTCAGTGCTTCTTGTCTTTAACAAGTGCAAAACAAAAAAAGACAAAAAAAATGTTGCAGATTTGCTAAATGTTTGACTTTCTTTATCAGTAAGTGGTTTCTCTGGAAATTCTGCTGCAAATTAAAATTTTCCTGATTAAATCCCCTGAAGAAACCTTTACTAACAATAAGTTATTTAGCGTCATAAAGCAGTTGCTGCAAATTGCAGTGTCCTATGAAAATTATCTGAACTTTTTAAGAAAATTATTACATCATTAAAACATTTCTTGTTAAGACTAAAAAGTTAAAAGTAATTGTGAAAAACAATCATAGGACTAAAATACATTCTTTTTACCATATGACTGACACCATCATGGATGACATTTTGTTGGTTAAACTGGTTCCACCTTGGGCTGTGCTCAGCCTGTTGCTCTGCGCCCACGACTGTGAGGCCACTTCAGCTTCCAGTGTCATCCTAAAACTTGCATGACGCCACTGTTTTTGGACAGATTTTCCATAATATCTAAGCTTACAGGTGGTGCAGCTGCTGAAGAACGTCAGTAAAACAAAAGAAGTGATGGTGGACTTCAGCAGGAAACAGCAGTGTGGGGTCTCACTGAACCTGCCTGGTCTCAACACATCAGTTCTATGGTAAAAAAGGCCAAACAGCATCTGTAGCTATGCAGATGACCGGGACACTTTAAACTCGCATGCAGTATTCTCAGAACCTTTACAGCCATTACAGCAGTCTGTGTAGGAGAATCACTACCTGGTTGGGAAAGTTCACAAGACAAGACTGCATTGAGCTTAGCGGACCGTTGGGAGCACCTTTCTCCAATCTGCAGGACATTTCTATGTATAAAACTCTGCATTGTTAGAGGTTTAGGGGCTATGAAGATCCTCAAAGAGTCCAGCCGCCCCGGACATCCTCTCTTCGCACCACGTCTGTTAAGCCAGAGTTCTTGCACACGCACAGAGCACCCCCGTTTGTTTTGTTTTTACATGTTCAGTTGTTGTAGTTTGTACTTGAATTGTCATTATATTGTCATTCTGTGTGATTCTATCTGTGTTGGTTAGGAGTACAAAAGCAGATTTCACTACATGAATTATGTAACAAAGCTTATCTGGTTTCTTGTTCTTGTGATGAATGTTGCTAACAGGAGTAGTTTAGGGTAAGATTATTTCAAATAAGAACCCCTTGGAGCTTACTGTGTGTACATTACTGCACTATGAAAGAACATTTTTCTGCCGAGGAAAATGGAAAAGACCTTTGTAATTTATAATCCTTAACATGTAGGTCAGTGGGGTTCTTCCTGGTTTCAGGAAACATCTGTTATTGTCTGTGCAGCTTGTTGCATGTTACCTTATTTTGTCATGTTTTTTTGTATTTGTTGCACATATCTGTGCTTTATTGTGTTGCATTTCCTTTACTTTTACGTTTTTTTCCTACTAATTTTGCTTTGTGCACTGATGGTTTGCCTAACAGTCATTGTGAAAATAAGAGGTGAATGAATTTTTGTATAATTACGTAGATTGAAACCAACTGACAATGGGGGGGTTTTCATGGGGAAGCAAAAAAAAATTATAACGTATAAGTTCATTATTTCAAATATTATCACACATAATTTAATGTAAACACTAAACATGCAAATTTTGTAGCACTGATGTTGAGGCAATGCATTGGGAACGCCCTGTTCTTAAATCCCACTGACATCCTGTCAGTGGGAGCTCATGTGTTGCTACATAATATCAATAAAAACAATTCACAATTCTACAGTCTCTTTACAGAAAGAAGCTCAGACTGATTTATCACATTTATTGCTCATTAAAATAATCAATGCCCACACTCTGTGTTTTGGAAAAGACAAATATATCATCAAGAACAAACCTTGAATTCATATACTTCTCACACTCACACTCCCCGCTCTTCTTCTTTCAGAATTGCTTTAATTCTCCGTGGCATAGATTCAACACGGTGTTGGAAACATTCCTCGCAGATTTTGTCCATAATGACATGATAACATCACACAGTTGCTGCATATTTGTCAGCAGCATATCCACATACGAATCTCCATTTCCACTGCAAATCAGAAGTGCTCAGTTGGATTCAGATCTGGTGACTGTGGAGGCTACAGGGGACTGATTATGTTCAAGAAACCAGTTTGAGACGATTTGAGCTTTGTGACGTGGTGCATTTTCCTGCTGGAAGTAGCGTCACACTGTGCTCATAAAGGGGTGATATGGTCAGCAACAACACTCAGGTAAGCTGTGGTGTTAAAACCATGCAATGTTGGTACAAAGGGGGCCCAAGTTTGCCAAGAAAATGATCGTGACCCAGTTACACCACCACCGTGGTTTCATGTTGTTTATGCCAAATTCTGACCCTACTCTCTGTATGTGTAGCTGAAATAGAGACCTTTCAGACCAGGTAATGTTTTTCCATCTTCTATTGTCCAGTTTTGGTGAATCTGTGAGAATTTTTTACTCAGTTTCCTGTTCTTAGCTGACAGGCGCCTGTGGTCCTCTGCTGCTGTGACCATCTGCTTTGGTTTGACATGTTGTGCATTCAGAAACAGTATTCTGTATAGCTTGAATAACATCTCCAACCAGTTGCTGCTTTCCTCCGACTTCAGCAACATATTTTCATCCATATTTTCTCTTTTTTTTATTTTCTCTTTACAGAGACCAGTCTCTGTAAAGCCTAGAGATTTTTGCATGTGAGAATCCCAGTTGATCCACAGTGTCTGAAATACTGAGACCAGCCAACGACCACCTCAGAGTCAAAGTCACTTAACCCTTTACAACAGGCAGGATGAAGTTGTGATTTTCATAGTAGCTGTTTGTGTTGAAAATACTTGGATATTACACAGCTGCACCTGATAAAGTGTATTTCTCTTTAGCGTTTACTTGTAAATGATGTGAGTCCCCTACACACCATAGGTACTCATAACGTGATACACAGTTCTTGAGTTTGCTCTCTGGTCAAGCCTTCATAATACACACACACTCACACCCACGCAAACACACACACACTTGTGGTGTGTTTCAGTTTCTTGAAATAGTTTTTTTTAGAAAATAACTGAAGTCAAAGACATAAAGTGAGAAAGAAATTCACATGACTTCAAGTTACGAGTCAAAAACAACATAAAAACCAAGTAAAAGCTGCACATAAAACCTATGTGGTCATGCATGGAATGACATTTTCCGGTTACCTTCCTCATTTTGCATCCTCATTCTTTTCCCCGTTTCCCATTTTGCAGTTTCATACAAAGTAACTTGCGGTTTCATTTTGTCACGTTGTTTCATATTTACATAACAGAAGCATCTATACTGATCGAACAAACCACAGTTCTAATAAAGATTCAGAAAACAAAACAAAAATTAGTTGTCCAAGTGTCCAGTGCTTTGCAGACCTAATCCATGTTATTCCCTCAAATCCCACTTAATACTTGTACAGATCAAACTAAGCTGATACTAAGTTGTTAGACTTAAAGAGTTGCAGTCGTATATAGTATGACTGAGATCAGCTAATGTGTTTTCTTTGCTGGCTGATTGTCACCCAGACCCTCTTAAAGCAAATATCAGCACACATGCGTGTTATGTGGCTAAATATGTATGCTAATTCCTGTCCACCTAAACATGTAATAATTTTATGTTCAGGTGGAAAACAGAAAAAAGTATTTCAGTTGTTTTAGAACCTGTTAAATTGGCCAGAACCGGGATAATTCTTCATACAAAGAAGCCATTGTCTTATGAAGTAAGAGTTTACCTGATCACATTAGCTCAGAGGTAGGAGAGCTTGGGTGAAATAGGTTAAATAAGCTTAAGGACTTCATTCTTATTTTCAGAAGCAAAAGTAAGATCAAATGACTGAAATTAAGTCTTATCTTCTCGGCCAGCACCTGAACGTCTGTAATATTTTTCTCCATGTGACATAGACCTGTATAACAGCAAGTTTGATACTTTTTGTGGTCTGTACTGAATGATGACATTTTATTCAGAACATCACTGATACATTTGAAATGGTAAACATTACAGGGACAGTGCATAAGACTTACTGACATCTAGTGGCCAAGATGAGCATAAAAATCACTTTAAGTGCGGTTGTGAATGCACAGCGGCCATCCATGGTCAAAATTCTTCAAACAAAACGATTATTTTGATGAAGCAATTAAACAACATAAACAGTTATGTTTATGTGCCATTGACCTTTGTTATTATTACATGCTGCACCTTTAATAGTTACAAAATTTGGTTGCAGAGAGTTGAGCCTTTGTTAAATTCTCATGTTTATTAATAGAGCTGCTCTGCATGCAGCATCCATTGTGTGAATAGTTCAAGCATCACCAGCAGAGTGTGTTTCTTATCAGGCCTACTTTGCTCAAATTTCAGGTAAATAACAGGTATGATGAAAACATGATGGGGTTTGCCGAGATGTTCAGCACTTTTCAAGACATTTATGCGTTAATAACAACTCTGGACTTTTGGAAGTTATTCATTTCTTGTACACCAGAGAGCAACAGTGAGTCCTCTACACATCTGGATGTACAGAGGTTGAAATCTTCCTCCTAGTTCTTCATATTTGATGAAACTGGTGATAGAGATCAGTGTGCGCACTATGCTATGAATATAATCTATGTTCAACATGGTTTAGATGGTTGGGAGTGATGAAGGGAGTAAGACAATTATTGGTGACTCAGAAAAGCATGGCCTGTTTCAATGTGATTACATTTCAAGCCATGAACACAATTAATAAAACATTTTTATCAGGCCTTAAGTCAATTTTTATCCCTCACAATGAGATGAATCCATGCTTTAGTTTATCTTTTAAAAGTAAATCTATAATATCAGTTTATAATGTCACAAATTTGCCATTTCCATTGTTTTTATTTTCAAAAAGTTGCTAAATAATATGTGACAATGTGTCCATTTCTACAGCACTTTATCGCTGTTGCATGCAAACACAATTTAAAGATGGTTAAATATTTATAATTTGCAGCTGCTGGTTTACCTTTACATCTGAATATCTTATTTGGATTCCCTTCTCTAGTGTAGTTAGACTGTGTCTACCCTGTAGCTCCCAAATCTGGTCCCAAGTATGAAATACATTTCTGAGAGGACGCTGCCACCTTGTGGGTGGATAGTATATTATTTCCTATGGATGCTGTGACTTGCTACCACCAGAGGGCAGTCTCATCCTCAGTTTTTAACAGAGTAGAAGCATCACAATGTCCTGTGGAATAGACTCAGACTTCTCCAAATAACAAAAGCTCAGTTCTCCCTGAAAATATTAACCCTTTAAAGCCTGACCCAAGAAATAATGGAAACTAGAGTCCATTCATTGATATGTGTATACCTGTATGAGGACATGTGTATAGATGTAATCACATACAGTATGTATATATGTATCAGTTTAATTTAGACACAGCAATTCATGTGTTATGTTTGAATATATGTACATTTGTGTGCATGTATGTATGTGCAATTACTATATATTAAAAGAAAAGTTAATGGACTCTGTATGCTGTGTATATGCAAATGTCTTTGCATGTACATCAGAATCAGAATCAGAATCAGAATGAGATTTATTGCCAAGTAATTTTCATTACAAGGAATTTGTTGTGATTTGATGGTGCCTACATAAATATAAATATGAATATAAATATGAAACAAAAAAGATATGAA
>JAVQJG010136388.1:0-11361 GCA_036024015.1 Craterocephalus amniculus | reverse complement strand
CTGTTATGCTGCAAACAAGTGGAACAAACTGACTCTCACCAAATGTAGACACTTTTAAATCCAGGTTAAAAACGTTCCTTTTCTCATGTATCTATGAATGAAATCTGCACGGTATCTTTTAACTTCTCTTGCTTTTAATCTTTTGAATTATTTTGTGTTTAAATGATTTTATTGTACTTCTTCTTGCATTTATGCTTTTAATGTTTTATGTAAAGCACTTTGAATTGTCTTGTACCTGAAATTGTGCTGTAAAAATAAACTTGCCTTGTCAGCTGGTCCAAAATGCTGCTTCACCTCATGTAGCCCCCAGCTCCAGGTTTTTTCTGATGTCGCCCCCCAAGTTATGAAACAGCCTAATTTTAAAATCTCATTTAATCCCATGAAGCGTCGGGGACATTTTGCGTCACTTTATGGTAAAAACTTTGTTTAAACCCTGTGAACACAACCTGATGCTTGTTTTCTGCCCCTAAAGGATACCAGGAAGCAGAAGACAATTTCAGAGATAAATGAGATATACTAAATAATTTTTTAATTTCTAAACATTTTCTGTTAAAATACAGGACTTTTCTCCCCATTGAGGGTTAAGGACTCACTTTATATTCTTGCTTTTAAACCCAACAGACTTTTGAAATTTTTGCTGATGATTTAATCGGTATTGGTATTTTTTACAGTTTTTTATTCCTCTGATATCCGTCCCCGTTTTTATTTCTATTTAATCATTCTAAGTCGTGCAGCACTTAAGTCAACATATGTTACTTATTCATATATTTAGACTTATTTTATCTAATCCTGCAGCATCCGCCACAGAAACCTCCTGAGGGTCACCATCCAGGACCTGGATATAACTCACACAGCTGTTTATGTGTTTTTGAATTTCATCTGTCAAACACTATTCATAAAGAGAGTTAAATTAAAGTGAATCTTCTGTCATATTTAGACTGTAAAATTAATAAATTGTTTTTGTGTATGTATGGATACTGTATGTGCAGAAGTTGAGCTCCATGAGCCTCTGGGATTAGATTGTTTTCAACACCGATTAATGTATTTTCCACACTAATCATCATCCAGCCAATTATGGAAAAAATAATAAGCTGAACTAAAAAAAAAAAAAAAGACTTCAGATATTTATTAAAATGTAAAACAAGTTTGAGCTGCAAACTGTCACAACTGAGAAGCTGGAACCATGACATATTTTCAATTTATAACCAGAAAAGCACATCATTCATTTCCTGCTTTGTCTGAACTCAGCGGAGCTTTAATTTCACACATAATCAACACGTTCTGATTTGTTTTGTTGCTTTTTAATCAGTATCATGCTTTGAGAGCTGGCTCACTGTAAGTCTCCAGCAAACTTTATACAATGCTGATCTCTGCTTTAGGCCTGCAGCTGACGTCCTGCACTGATTACTGCGTGGAATCACCGCTGCGACGCAGGATGATGGAGCGAAGGGTTCCTTTTAGAGGCAGTAAAACTCAGAGGTGCTTCTCTGAAATGTCAGACGTTTACTGCTGCTCCTGATGGTGTGTGTGGGACAAAGCATCCTCACCTGCTGGGCTTTCTTCTTCTGAAGGCCAGCAGTGTAGCAGGGGGGGTCGCACTCTTCGTCCAGATCCACCCGCATGAACTCCTCGATGGTCAGCTGACTTGTGGGCGTGTCCTCAAACTCTGACAGTCTGGAGCAGCATAAAGACCCAATATCACGTTTAAAGAGAAAAAATAAAGATTAACACGTTAACAAAAGAGCAGGAGGTTGAAAAACATTGTGTTAGACAGAAAATACACACAAGAAGCTGTTGCACAAATAGAAAAAGAAAAATATCAAAAAGAAGTATACAATTCAATTCAACTTTATTTGTATAGCGCCAATTCATAACAAAGTCATCTCAAGGCGCTTCACTGACAATCAGTCCAAGTGATCTGATTGTCACACATTCATATATACATATACACTAGCCAATTGATAACACAATAACTGGCAGATTACAAACGGTGGTTTTAATGGAAGTCAATGGGACACTTTTGTCCACGAGGGTCACCAGAGGTTGTTTACTTAAAAGATATAACTGGAATCAGATAAATTCTGTTGTTGACCTTTGACACGTCCACGTGTCTGACTGATATTTATTATACCGAAAATAATTCCGTTTTTTTGGGTTTTCTTCTATGAATGAGGCAGTAATTCCAATGTTCAGTTAAATTCCTTAAATGATTAAAAGTTTGTTATTTTCAGCAGCATACTTTAGTCCACTGGCTCCCAACTTTAATAATATATCAGACGGATCCTCTACTTGTCAGACATGAAAACAGTCTGACTTCATAAATAAGGAGGATTAATGTGGATTTATGCTGATTTATCTCTTCGTAAATGGTTTGATTTTGGCAGCCGTGATAAAAATCCAACATTTATTGGATAAATACAGATTTTATATTTGGCTTTTAACCGCTGCCCCTAGTGGGGGAGGGGGGAACTGCAGTTTTTTGCATTTCCACACAGGCTTCATGTTTCTAAGCTGGATGTTGCCGCTTGGTTCTGACCCACAGTTTGGGAATGGAGATGCTGCACTGATCACATGATCACATGATCACATGATCTCGTGACGCTGACGGAGGCTGTACCTCGGTCTCCTTCCAGCGGGTCAGGTAGATGTTGTAGCTCAGGAATTCGGCCATGTCCCTCTCCGTCATCTGGCGCTCCAGGCTCTGCAGCAGGTCTGCGAACCACTCGAAGGCCTCCGTCTCGGGGCAGAGCCAGTAGAAGTAGATCTGCAACAGACAGAAACCCATCAGGTCCGGGCAACCAGGGGAGGAACCGGGGAGGAACCGGGTCCTCACCTTCTTGGTGAACACGTCCTGGTTCTTCTCGATGCGTTTGTACCAGACGGACTTCAGGATGGAGGCGAACGGAGTCACTCCGATCCCGGCCCCGACCAGCACGACCACCTCGTACCGGAACACGTCCTCGCTGGCCGTCCCGAACGGGCCGTCTATGGCCACCCTGCCGGCACGGGACAAGCGTCAGCACGGCCCAATCACAGGGCCCACAGGAAGAGAAACGCCGTCGGACCAATCAGAAACAGGTAGTTAGGTCGCTAGGCAACAGAGGCAGGGTCTCAGCGTAGAAATCAGAGGGAATCCCTGTGCACCGGGGACAGGAAGCGTATCACGGCGTGCGGCTTCGTTCCAGAATCATAAAGTCGTTGCAGCTCCAGGTTCGGACCGTTAAAAGCCGTAAAATACGAAACTGATTCTCACTTTCACATCTGAAGACTAATGACAAATTCTCACCATCGACGTAGATGTAAGTAAAACCCGTTGAACTCAGGTTTAAAGTAATAATGAAGTATTTAGCAGGTTTATTTCTGTAGAAAACAATTCAAAGCTTTAAATAAAACATTAAAGGCATCAGCGCCGCGTCCAGAGGTCGTTTATAATTAACAGCAGGAGAAAGAGAGAAAGAAAGAACATAGGATGGAAAACATGATCAGGCTGAAACTGCTAACACACACACACACACACACACACACACACACACACACACACACACACACACACACACACACACACATTTATGTGTAAGAAAAGCCAAAATTATTAATAATAAGTCAAATAACTGGAGACTGAAAAAGTTATAACAAAGATAAATTTGCTGAAATAAGACATTGTTGAAAAAATAATCAAAGCAAAGCATCTTGGATCAGTGAGTGCAGGAATCTGCTGAGCAGGAGGCCAAAAACAGCTGATTGTTTTCATTTTCCGCAGTTAGCATTTAGCATTATTACTCGTTCTAAAACCCCGCCTGTAAAACCGTGGTGTGTCTGACATGCAGGACGGACGTTTCTAGAGGAAAGCTGCCACTTTTTCCGCCAGCAGCCGTAGAAATGTTCGTGCAGCCGTGTCATTAACGTAACGCAGCGACGCCGAGCTTCTCAGCTCTCAGGATCCCTGGGAATCACGTTTATCACGTTAAAAGTCAAAGAGTCACAATGTTTTAAAAATATTCGTAATTTTAAAGTTCCTTCGTGTGGAAACACGGGATGAATCAGCCAATCAGGCTTCTCCGCGACCTTCCCCCGGTCTCAGGCCTGCTTTCCCCTGAGCGACCCAGCGATGATGTCGCTGCTTCCTGCTCAGGCTGCTTTGCAGTCTGCGAGCGATCGGAGCAAACCGACTCTAACTGTCCTGGGGGGTCATTTCTGCCTTTCATTGTCTGCGCCACAGAAAAGAGATGAAAGCGTCATGCTGCACAGCGGGGCTCCATGATGGAGACGCCGTTGCTCTCATTGTGAGATTTCTACACTCTCCCGCCTCCCTACTTGCTCCTACAATGACAGAAAAGCGGCAGACGCAGACCCCCCCCCCCCCCACGGCTCTGAGCCTGAGCCTCATGTTAGATTTTCAAAGAAGTGCTAAATCGGTGGTGCAGCGCTGAAATCACAGGCCATTTTCCCAGCGGCTTACTTGGGCAGCTTCCAGGCCTCCTGAGGCACGGACTTGTCGCCGCCGCAGGCCTCGTACAGCGCCTGAGTCCAGTCCCCGACGATGCGGATGTGGGCGGTGAAGAAGTCCTCCTCCGGCGCCGAGGTCAGCGTGAAGGGGTGCCACTCCAGCCGGGACACGGACGGACACTGGATGAAGACGTACTGCCCCACCTCCATGCGGAAGCCTTTCTTCTTCATCTGCAGCTCCAGCGTCTTGGAGGGGTGCATGACCACCTGTGGGTCCGGTTAAACGTAAGCCGATGGGCCGACGGGAGGAGGAGCTGCGCCGGGAGCGGCACTCACCTTGGTGATGACCACTTTCTGATGGGAGCGATAGATTCGAACGAGCCGCTCACACAGGTAGAGGATCATGGGGCCCAACACCCACTTCCACGTCTGCAGAGCAGGAAAAGGTCAGCGGAGGACCCGGGGGGAGGCGCGGGGCTTAGGGTTAGGGTTAGGGAACTCACCATGGGCGGGTTAGGGTTAGGGTTAGGGAACTCACCATGGGCGGGTTTCCAGCAAACTCCGGCACGCTGCAGTTGGAGCCACTTGTCCCCCAGTCTTCAAAGCGGTGGGCGCACTGGTCCGGCGTGTTGGTCTGCTGGCTGGCGGGCGTCTGGCCGCGCACGATGCGTCTGCAACACCGAACACGTCCGCATGTTTATTCTGAGGAAAACGCTCCAAACGCTGGAACTGAACAAGTTAAAGTCATCAGACTTGAAAGCACACTCCGCGGCTGTATAACTCGTTTATTCAGTGAAGGTGGCCTGACCAGCATAATAACAACATAATGATATAAAAACTTTAGTGCAGACATACTATTATATTATCTTTTAATTGACTAAATATTATGAATAACCTGAAGTTTATTCAGAAAAGTGAAAGAAGCTTCAACAACATTTTGTCTCAGCTACACATTTACAATTTTATCAATCTATATATTTGTTATATTTATATATACATGTTATATTTTCTATGTGAACCTCAGTTCAGCTCTTGAGAAAACTCCATGCTACGTGGTGGAAGGTTCGTTTCCACCAATGGGAAAGGGCGATTAACTGATCTCGTTGCGTTTCCACAACCAACCAATGTCAGCCGGGTGGTGACGCCTCAGCTACGTAACGATAGTACGCCGTTAAAAACAGATGTAGAAGCTATGAACGAGTGCTTTGTGACGCCGTTTTAAGCAGAGATTTGCTCGAGAAAAAGAAACTCGGTTGCTCCAAACAAGGAGCGATTCCTGAATGTTTTCATGTCTGGTCCAAACGGGACTATGTTGGATCGAGTTAGCAGAGCCAGTCTTACCCGTAGCCGTGGAACACCAGGCCGATGAAGAAGATGACGAAGAGATGGTGAGTGAACCAGAAGACCTCGAAGTAGGACCTGCGAATGACCTCCATGGAGGAGGTGATGATGAGGATGAGGGCCAGCGTGATGACGACACCCGTGACCCCGGCGATGGTGGTGAACATGACGATGGTGGGGTTCTGCAGCAGAAACAAAACCACCGTCGGATAATGGACCAAAGGCTGCCGGTTGGTTTGGTGACCGGAGGAGTTCCTTCACATGTTCAGGTACGTTTGCATGGAGTGTCTTTGGGATACATGGAATATTTCTCCATAACGGGACCTGGGCGGCATGCAGGAGGGCCAAGGACGACCTGAGGGACCCACGGGGGAAATGGTGGGAAACATCACGATGCTGTGTGGGCCGGTTCCTCCTCTGCAGGCTCGGGCTGTTGGCTAACTTCCCTCATGCACCGCCATGCCTGTTGTGTCACGCCGTAGTTCCCCTCAGAGCTAAAGGTTCCCACCCCAGGAAGGTCGGGTCATGTCAGCCTGTCCCGTGCACACAGAGACTCCCCCTCATTCTCTAATGTTAGCGGTCACCAGGGGCCCAGGGACAAATCATGTCCTTTTCAGGGCATCAGTGGACAGAAATGTCCCATCACAAAAACTGCTGTGAAAAAATATTCTTTCCACTTTTTCACTCAGATGTTAAATCATCTTCAGTCCTGATCAATAATACAAAACTTGTTATCATTCTGATTATTTTTAACCCTTTAAAGGCCCTTTTTCCAACACAAAGTCACTATTTTCATCAAAAAATAACTTTTCCCCCCATTTAACAGATTCTGGTGGTTGGGGGTGTGAATAAAGATCACACTCAGATTAATTATTTACTCCCTTTCAGCTCCTCTGAACTAAAATATCTCCTCGACTCCCATTTTTAATTTCTGAACCACAACACATAAAAGTCAGACTTTTATTTAACAGAAAACAGTAATAACTCCTTTTTACCATTCACCAGCACATGTTGCCATGGAGACATTTTGTCCATCTAGGACCTGAAAGGGAATAAATCATGAATCTGACTTTTTAGATGATCTTAGACTGATCTGTACTTTACATCCCCAACAATCCAGGACCTTTTACATCCTTTGTTTGATAAAAATGTGACTTTGTGTTAGAATATGGGCATTTAAAGGGTTAAGAATCCTCCGAAGGGGCATTTTGTTCACCTATGACCTGAAAGGGTGAAGTCCTGTCAGCCTTTTGTCTCGTCTACCTGCTAGAGGATAAATCCATGTGGCCGTTACGTCCTGTCTTTACTAAGAAGTTTCTCAGAAGACCACAGACAAATACCACCAAAGAGGAAGTATTACTTCATCGTGCTGCAGGGTTACTTCTCACTGAGCCAGTTCCACAAATGAGCCGCTGGGATTTCACACAGTTTAGCAACAGTGAGCTGGTCTGCGCCGGCAGCTCACCGTCTCGTTGGTCCTGATGGGGTTCAGGAAGGACGCGTTGTCCCCGGTGCCGATCTGCGACAGGATGAAGGGCAGGAAGCTGCTGTTCCGGTTCAGCTGAGCATCCATGAAATACTCAAAGTTGAACAAGTGTGCGACGATGTGCACGGCTGTGACAAGGACGAGAAAGAGGAGGAGCGTTCAGGCACATGTTTCTGTCAGGTTTCATGTGTTCAGGCTTCAACAGGCCTGACCTCTGGTTACCACGGGAAACCATCTCCGGCTTCTTTTCACACATTTCACATGATTTACCGTCATTAAAAGCACATTAGCTACGTTTCCATGGAGACTTTTGATCGGATCGAACGTCCGATCAGAATAAAAATGTGTCATGTGAACACTCAGCTGATCCGATGGAGTGAGGAGGAAACAACTTTCTGTGGAGAACTGAAAGAGATTCAGTATTATTGAGCTTTCTGACAGGCCGAAGTGTTAAAATAAAAAACGAGTGAGCAGCGGTGCACATGTCCATAAAAGGCTGGAAGAACTGAATCTGTCAATCATGTAAACACACCGATTGGATCATTTTATCCAGCGTCATGGAAACGTGTCGGCTGCAATCTCCGATCTGACTGATTTCATTCGGATAGATTAATGTTTGTCCATGTGAACGTAGCTGCTGATATCTGCCGGTGTCCCCCACGGCTCTATGCACGGCCCCCTCCCCCCGGCTCGGCCAATCAGCACAAACAGACGACCTGTAGCGTACCTGGCTCGGCCAATGAGCCGTCGCTCGGCTGTCAGCGTACCTGTGTGGAACGCGATCATGTAGGCCACCAGCTTGTGGAACGTCAGGTTTCGGTCCAGCTGTCGGGCTGCTGTCCGGCTGCAGCACTGCGCACAGAGAAGCAGAGAGGCGGGAATAATCGGGGATAAACTCAGCCGTGTGGCGGTTCCATCGGGCTTTTACCTGCACCGAGCCGCGGAGGACGGACAGCAGGTTGCGGCAGACCGGCAGCAGGATGAGCATACAGTTGAAGTTGAGGCAGGCAGCCGGAGCTCTGGCCCACGACAGGGCATGCTGGCAGTTTCACACAGAAGTAATCAGATTACCCGCGAGACAGCATCATGAAAAGAAAATCAGTTTTATTTAGACGTCTGTGATGTCTGCAGCCGTAAACCCGTCTGGACAGGAGAAATGGGACGATGCAGATCACAGAATGACATGGAAAAGGGCGGTAAAGGAATTAATTTGCATAAATATCACGATTTTCCCCACAAATAACATGATAAAAATAATTAAATATAATAATGATGATAATAATGATAAGTTTTTTATTCAAATTTAAATCAGTTTTTTAACTAAAATATAGATTTTTTCAAGTAGCCTAAATGATTAAAATTTTCATTTAAATTTGACATGTTCGGGGTTAAAAAAAAGCAAGTAAAAATCACAAAAGTCACAATTTCAATCAAACAGGCTCCAAACAAATCATTAAAGAATCGAATCAGGAGTGTCACATTTTACTTCTAAAGCCCTTTTCATGCTTCACATCCAGCAGGTGAAAACCAAACATCCTTCGTACAAAGTTAATCGTTCCAACGCCCACCCGGGACCACTGGGCCACTACAGGACCCCCCCCAGATCAGGACTGGCTCAGAGACGATGGGGCTGAGCCTGACCCCCCCCCCCCAGCATCTCTGAACTCCATCATCAGGTCTGAGAATTAAGCAGCTGAAGTTTCACTTCTGCTGGAGAGCAGCTGCAACCACGAACACTTCCCACCCAGTCTGAGCTGGGGGGGGGTCACTGGTGTGGAACCAGTAGCAGAATCATGCAGGTGCAGCAGGAACTCACCCCCAGCAGCACCCGGGTGTAGAACCAGCGCTCCACCAGGAAGTTCATGTAGAATTGGACGAAAAGGTAGGCGTTGATGCCGAGCCACACCAGCTGTGAGACGGCATCATCATCATCATCACCATCATCATCATCATCATCATCATCATCACCATCATCATCATCACCACCATCATCATCATCATCATCATCACCATCATCACCATCACCCACACTGAACCAGCAGCAGGACAAAATACTCACGATGACGAAGATGGAGAGTCCCTCGTTGGCCACGAAGTTGCCCATGATGAGCTGCTGCAGGCGGCGGGGGAGGCGGGAAGTGCAGGAGGAGAGCGAGCATCTGGCTTTATAGCCTCGCAGAAGAGGAAGTGAGCTCTGCTTTATTTCTGGAGGGAAACTCAATGATTTCCTGAAGTCAGAAACCTGGCTCTGGGTCTGCACAAGGCGCCTCATCAGAGCCCCGGTGGTTCTGCAGCATCGACTCCAGGGGTCGGCTGCTTCTTTGGAGGCACATTTATGAGAAAATAACACAAAAAAGTCCTTCTGTTGACCTGTTGTTGGTACAATTATTGCAGTATAATAGAAACTGTTCAAGCTGCTTTTTATTATCATTTTCAGGGTGTAACTACGTTGCTAAATGGAATATCTGAAATCTGTTTCAGTCCCAGTATGAAGTGATGGTTGTCTCAGCATCTTATCATTTCTTCACATCATAACAGAGCAAAAGCAGATGTTTGAACAAAACATCCTGAAGTTTCAGTGGAAAACTGTCACTCAGTTCGGTCCGACAGGAAAACTGACACGACGTAGAGGAGTTAGTGCAAAAAAAGCCTGTATTTATTAATCCCTGGGGCTTTGCCCTCAGCAGGGGGTCCCAGGTGTGTTACCGGCCCGCCCTGGACACTTAAGCAGCCTCCATCCCTGCAGTCTGTTCTCACACAACATGAAGAGAAACATGACTGTCTTTTTAATGAGGACTTATTACAATCTGAAGTAGGAACCATGAGGGAAACAAAGGATGTACCTCAAACTGTAATTTTAAAAAAAAATTGGAAGTCACATGACATTTTGTGAATGACGATTTTTTCTAACTTGTCTAAAAAAAGAGTTAAATGTTATAGAACTTTACTAAAGTTGATATAGCTAAGTAGATGCAACATTCAGCCTAAATGAATAAGAAGCTAAATAACCTTTTGCTGGATCATCACTGATCTTATGAAGAAATTCTTAAGGTATGCCTTCACTGATTTCATGCTGCTTCATAGTTTGAATTATAATGAAACATATTAAAGAAAACATGCAAGGAGTGAATCTCTATACCAGCCATCTCACTCATTAACACTGTGTTATAATCTGGATTTTACCTGGAAGGCTCCATTTAAATTTGGCGCTATCTTCAACAAATATACATAAAAATAAAGAGAACGAAAAAAGAACGAGCATAAAGCGACGCTCAAAGACGCCAGAATGAGCGCGTTCACATCAACGTTCATCAGGCAGAAATACCGCACGTTCAGTTCACGTTCAGGCAGAAGAGTGGCCACCAGTTTCACCAGTAAACCTCCATCGTCAGGATGCGTCTCCAGTTCTGACCCATGATACCAGCATGAGACGGCAGAACAGGGAACTTCAGTCCTTGTGGTTCGGATTCCTGCAGGTTTTCATAGCGTCTCTGCTGCAACACGCACAAGTCTGCTAATGACCCACTGATGTGAGTCCGCTGTGCTGCAGCAGGAAAACCTGCAGGACTCCGGAGCTCCAGGATGAAGATCTCTGCGATGGAAGATGGCGAATTAAATATGCATCACCGCAGCAAAATGTCTGAGATAAAAATATAGATAATTCTACATAAATTAACAAAATAAATAGAAAATAAAGCATTTCGAAACCAAACTTTCTTATCGTTCCACCCAGACTCTGTTAAGAGCCAGAACTTTTCCAGGGCAGGAACTGGTTTCACTGGGAGAACTGGAAGTTTTCTTCCTCTAGACCTGCATCACATTTTCCCTTAAAGACATCGTCTCTTCTCCGAGCTTTTCCGGCCAGTAAAAGTCAGTCGAAGGTGGACTTTTGTCTTCTGTCTTTCTTGTCCTCTGTTCCTCTGATGAATCACCATGGTAACAGTGTTGCTATCCAGTTGCCGGGAAGAGAAGATGGAGGAGAGCCACAGTGAGTCTTCTGTCCCCTAGTGGACACCAGGAAGCATAACAATCCCTGTGACATGCCCCCCCACCCCCGTACACACACACACACACACACACACACACAC
>JAVQJG010136367.1:0-11161 GCA_036024015.1 Craterocephalus amniculus | reverse complement strand
TTCCTACCCTCACCTATGGTCACGAGCTCTGGGTAGTGACTGAAAGAACGAGGTCGCGGGTACAAGCGGCCGAAATGAGCTTCCTCCGCAGGGTGGCCGGGCTCTCCCTTAGAGATAGGCTGAGGAGCTCGGTCATCCGGGAGAGGTTCGAGGTTGAGCCGCTACTCCTCCGCATCGAGAGGAGCCAGATGAGGTGGTTTGGGCATCTGGTCAGGATGCCCCCTGGACGCCTCCCCCGGGAGGTGTTCTGGGCACGTCCCACCGGGAGGTAGACCCAGGACCCGCTGGAGGGATTATATCTCTCGACTGGCCTGGGAGCGCCTCGGGATCCCCCCGGATGAGCTGGCTGATGTGGCCGGGGAGAGGGAAGTCTGGGCTTCCCTGCTTAGGCTGTTGCCCCCGCGACCCGACCTCAGATAAGTGGAAGAGGACGGTACTGTACGGTATTTAATCTAAAAGCAAATAATCCCCTACAGCGAGTTAGTGACTGCTGCTGAGGAAATTAGCATTTTGGCATAATGCAGTCTGTGTTAGTCTGTGAAAGTGAACAGTAAGGTAGATATATGCAGATGGTAAAACCCAGTCATGTTATAGTGTAATCCCTTCATCCCTCATCTTTTACTAAGAAATCTTAGTAGAAAACTCACCCCCTAAACCTTTCCTGTTAGCTTCATCAAGTCCTGGAACAGTAAGTATTGGCAACTTGCAAGTAGGTCACTGAGCACCTTAACTTCATAACCGTCATGTCTCAATCAAACAGTGATGTTGTTAGGTACGCGTTCTGTGTCCCTGACGCATTAAAATCCGAAAGGACGCAGCAAACTTACTATCCATGCATCCCAGGGACGCATGTAATTTCTCTCCATAAAAAGTATATTAGTGCAGAACAACGCGTGTTTACATCGACAAGTAAAATAAACTTCGTTGCCAGCAGATCCTCGTAGGACATTGCTATGCTAGGTTGGCGACTTCCAAAACAACTAGCCAGTCACTGCGGATTTCACCAGCGGTGGGTCCTGGGGACTCACTTCATTGTAGATCTATCAACATCACTGATCAAAGTTGTGTTCCAAAGTTCAGTAGGTTTACAAAAGTTCTAATTCCTTTTGGACCGAAGTCTTACCTGAGCATGAGATTCATTAGCTGAAGGCCTTCACCTTTCAGGAAGCGGTCACGATTAGAAGGGAGCATGAGGCACGAACAAAGACCATCAAACAGGTTCTCCATCATCTCCTGCTCCTCGGCTGTGTTTGGGTTGTGACGTTTGAAAACCTGAACAAAAGGAGAAACTACTGAGATAGCTTTTTCTGGCAGGGGTCCACAAAATGCTTAATAGTGGGTGGGAATGTACAGGTGAGGTTTATTGCACACTTTTAAAATCAACGTTTAAATAAGCTTTAAATTAGAATAGGTTTGATTTGAACCAGCTGGTTGGAGCACAGCTTCAAGGTATGCTGCTGTAATAACAGTTTTTTCACCATTGTTTGACTTGGCTTAAAGAGTTGTAGGGAGAATTTGAAAGCTAGTAGGCAGAAAAGCAAACATATATGTATAAAAAATTCTAAATCTTACAGACAGTTGCTGCAATAACACATCAATGCCATCCATCTCTCCCAGTAGTTCTCTAGTATCTGTAAAAATGAAAAAGAAAGAGGGAAGAAGATAATACACATTTAGACGGTTGAAAAAGATGAAAAATAAAGAGGAAATAAAGTGCTAGTGGACAACTAACAGAATTTTAAAAACAGAATGATGAGACAGAAGTGCTTAAGAGGCATTTGATGAGCATAAAAAGCAAATCACGAGGACCCTCTAGAGACGTAATGAAGAAATTAAAGGTAGTGAAAAACATCCACACAAGCCGTTTCATGTGGACTTCAGTATTAGACAAGAAATCACTGTCCATGATGAATTTTTACATTTTGCCTTTCAAATGTGTTTCACAGAAAAAAATAACAAGAGGAGGAGATAATTGCATTTAGCACTTAAAAATTCAAATTAACAGTAAGTGTGTGATTTACCTTGTTCTAATTTCAACTCACTGACTACATGAAATGTGGGACATTTTTCCTGACAGCGTTCCTCCTCTACTTTGTGAAAAATAACATTTTACAGATGTGTATTTAACTGAAATGCAAGAGGGACAGGAAGAATAGAGTCAGCACCACTGAGGAAGGGGAATGGCTGCAAAATGAGACACAACTCTGACTGCATATCAATGTGGCTTGTACTATTAATGAGTACCTGTCCAAGGAGCTGATAGTCCTGTGGCTATCTGAAGTATTACTGAGGTTTTTTGAGAGAGAGGGAGGGAAACTGGACTGGGATGACAGAAGCTAGACCAGCAGAGATGGTTTGAAACATGAAAGGTATCATGAAATCAAAAAGGATTTAAGGAAACTGAAAAATTAAGAAAAAGCAGAGAGGAAACAATAGAAACAAGTGAAATTGGATGAGTGCTCACAAAGGAAATGCAATAAGAAAACAAGAAAGTAGGAAAAGGACAAAATAAAGTTATGGCGAAAGAGAATAGTCAGAATGGGGAACAGGGGGGTGAAGGACAACAGTTTTGAACCTCTAGAACATTTATTGAGGAACACTTACTGTCGTTATTTTGCAGCAAGATGGCCAGGATTTCACTGCAGTACAGCTTGTTAGCATCAAACGGCATCTTTGCCTGAGAGGGAAAGAGAACAGATTCTAATTACCACTGATCTTCAGAAACTCTGTTCTCCGGAGAATTACAAAATCACCATGTAACCTACATGAAATGCATTTAGCAACCTCAGAAAGAAACCTGCCTTGTGCAGCGTAAAAAAGTAGTGATGCACAGAATTTCTTTAAAAAAAGACTAAAAAAGCCCAAATTAGTTATTGAGCGTTGTAGCAGCTAAATGTGCAACTGCAACTTAACTGTGCAGCCAGGAAATCTTCAAAGATCATTTGCTGTTTGGTGGATACTTGGAACTTCTTTCACTGCAATTAATCTCTAACCTCTGCATATCGGTGCATTTAAGTGCACCTTGAGTACAATTCTTTCTATTGAACGCCAATGTTGGAACTCATGTAGTTTCTGTGTGCGATGAACAATAGAAAAAAAACTTGCACTTTATGTCTGTTACGATACTTCTTTTCTCCACATGATTACTATAACAAATATTTTAATTCTTAAACAAAGGCCATCTGATTTCTTGTGACTTATGATATAAACTACACATGGTGCAGCATTGATTGGTTCATTGTTCACACCACAGGACAAGCCACAGCAGCTATGTCACATAAACTCAATAATATGAACAAATTCTTGGATAAAGATTAAAGTACTTTTTCACAAATACAGAGTGATTCTTAAGTAGAAACAAATGCACTTCAGTAGAGTTCTGCATCTGATTGTGTCATTTTATATGCTCAATTAATATTTCCATTATAAATAATTTTCAATATAGACAATATCAAGCCTGCACAGTCGACCGCCAGTTCTTACCTTGATTCTCTTGAGCAGCCACTGCATGAGTCCCTGCTGGGCAGCCTCAGTGCACAGGCCTGGTCTGAACTCCGCCATATTTTCTATGATTGCTGAAGATGACATGTAACATAAAAAATAGAATTTATTTTGAAATTCTATGACAAAGCTCCTTTACGTTGGCATGAAGGCACTTAGCTGATGCAGTGGTTTGTGATTATGGCTGATTTCACTGCTTGTCGGTTTTCTGCTGAGGGGTTTGTATGCTCTACCCCTGGACCAGGCATGATTGTGTGTTTCGGTGTGATAACCCAGCGACAGATTCCAATCACACATGATCAGAAAAAAAATCAAGAAAAATGGAGGGATGGATGGATAGAAAAAAACACCACCTCAAAACCAGAACTGACTTGGATCAGGTACTGGTCGGACATGGCTAATCTACAAAAACACAAGCTTACAACGTTGACATTTATGTTTCCTCTTTATGTATCTGCCTGATCACACAAGACCATTTTATCACAGCTGTTAATCAAAGGCTGATATCAAAGCCCTCCATCAGTCAAAATCTTCTTTGTGACTGGGAAATGTGACAAATCTTTTTTACAGAGGGACTGCATCTCAGCGTCTTCTGATGTTATCATTACAAAACCATCCCTGCTACTTCATCTCTCTATAAGAGCAGATGGAAGAAGATGATAGCAGGAAGATTGTGGGATGGTCACGAATGAGGGGGACGGAAAAATCAGAGCAACGATGGTCGAAAAGAAACACAGGGGAGGGAAAAAGGGTGGGAAAACAAGACAGAGATTGAAAGATGTAAAACTAAAGGCTTGACAAGATCACAAAGGGAATAGGGTGTTGTGAGAGGATAAAAGTGGCATCAACAAAAAGCAACATCTGGAAAGACAGGCTGAAAGTGATAGAGAAATGATGGAGGAAGTCAGGAATGGAAAAGAGGTATGCAGAGATGCAGCTTCCTGGAGGACAGCAGGCCCAGAACAGAACGCAGCAAAGGCAGACAAAAGGCTTATTCAAGCTTAGAGAGCTCCCTTGATAACTTCCTCACACCCACATACACATATACAATAAACTCGTGTTACTCCTTCAATATGAGCCATATACAAGGAGCCAAATGCACACACCTAAACAGCCCCCCTGACACTCGCCATGAGTCCAGCTACAAAGAAGAAGAAGAATGCATCTGGGTAGAATCATGCAGCATAAAAAGAGCTGAGAGGCAGAAAAGTCTGATTCATGTGAGGCTCCAGACAGACACTATGACTTTTCAAACTTTCTGCTACATTTAATGCTGTCAAATGTCCCGGGTACATTCTGTTATGTTGCAGCATTGTGCCTACAGCTTTCGCTTTATCTTTCTTTCCCTCTTCAGTCTAACCTGAAAAAGACATAGCAAAAACAAGATTAAATAAAAAATGTCTAAAAATGAGCTGAATGGAAAACTGAAACATCAAATGAACGTTCTGTAAATAGAGCTCCTCTGGCAATGCTTACAGACAGAAATCCTTTAGGCTATGACGCAACAAGCTTTGCAAACCTGGATTTGGGGAATCTGTTGTTCTTTTAGCCTTCTTCCTGTATTTAGCTGATGTTAAAATCATGTGAGAAACAGAAAGAATGGTAGTATGGTGGATGGTATGTAAATCCCCTATTCAATGATGTTAATTAGAAAATCACATCTGCCTTAGCTCATAATCTGAGAGTTGCATAGTATTGATATCTAAAAACTGGGACACTGACACTAAAAACAGATGTAGGAGACACAATGCAATTACTGTATTATGTTATGAAAAAGCAAGTAAAGCTTGGTTTGTTAAGTCAGAGAGACAACTGTGCTCCTAGAGACTCTCAATGCAGCAGATTTTTCTTATTCCATTTTTTAACCCTGCTTGGGTCTTAACAGCAGTTCCTGCAACCTCATGGCACACTTTCACAAATGCTGTGAGAAATACATATGCATGCATGTAGTTTGCTTGAAACTATCAACTGAAGGTTAAAAAAATCTACCAATAATGTTTTTGCTTATATCAAATCATTCAATGTGAAGTTTTCAGCAGCAAATATAGGTTATAGTTCATGTTTATCCTTTAAAATACCCAAACTTCATTTTTTTCCCTTGGTACCTTGAGTACCATCTTCAAAACCCTAAAATGTACTGCATTCAGCAAAAACAATGTTGTGGTAGGCTTGCATAAAAACAACAGCCGAAACTGCGAAACTTTTAAAGAACACATTGACAAGTTTCTCTCACTGTCACTGGAAAATGACAGGGGCACTTGGCAGCCGGAGGATACATGTTTCAGCTCTGAGAATACAAATAAAGTTAGTCTACACCCTCAGTGTAATGTCAAAACGGATTCCACAAGGGCTCCCTGTCACTGCACTGCCCAAAGCTTAGACACACCTTAAAGGCAAACATCCCACTGGAAGTGCTTGTCGTGCTTCTGTATTAAACAAGGCCAGATTTATCATCTGCTCTTGCTTAGAATATTCAACTGAGTGGCTATTTTTAAACACAGTGCAGTATGGAACCGGAGTCTCTGCGGCACCTGCCTTGTGCAGTGAATGTCCCAGATTTCTCCCAGATATTTGTCTCTTATGTTTTGAATTTTAATGATTGCCAAAGCTCTACAGAAATTGAGGCACCTTCCCAGCCTCAACATCTCTACATCACATAGTTTGTTAGTGAAGAGTATCCATTAAAAATGTTTCCATGGACATTACTGTATAGTACAGATTCACATGACAGAAGCATGTTTTGCAGAAATATATATAAAACTTTATAAAGAATAAGAAAAATAATCACCACACCACCAATGTGTCATACATAAGAGTAAAAGCAATACGAATCATTACTTCCTTAAATTTGACATATTATTGCATCTTATCCAAAAACTCAAAACAGAGCGCCCCCTTCTGACAGTTAATTTGGCTTCCATCTTGCATCCTACCTGCACTGTGAGCTCTCTCCAGACAGTAAAACACAGACTCTTGACTCTTTTCTTATCTCTTGCTCTGTCTGTGGTGCTTTTTTTCCCTCCGATAAGGTCTTCTAACATTTCTCTGATTAACGGCCAGTTTGTTCACATCTGTTTGCAAGTGTGTGATGAATGTGCAAAGTGCTACTCAGCATGCGTTCAGGATGAGACAGTTATATAGTTTCTAGTGGTGTTCCGATCAATCGGCTGATATCTCGGCCGATATCTATAAAAAAGTATGTGATCGGTGTTCGCCAATCAGCGTGCTTTGTTGCCAATCACAAAACCTGATCACCTATACTTCCTACTTTGTAGCCTGCAGACACAATGTGTGCGGTGTGGTGTAGCTCCTGCTTAAAGAAGGTTTCTCATCCTCCTTAAGTTATATATACGAGGCTCAGCCATCAGTCCTGTTTTGATGCTGAGTTTAACAACTCGTTTTATAATTACATAACATTTTAAAAATGAAAGCCAATCCATGTGATCGGTATTGGTGATCAGCAGTGATCGGCACTCAAGGGTGATTGGTATCGGGATCAGTAGCAAAAAGTATGATCAGAGCATCCCTAATAGTTTCCTATGTGCAGGCAGCTCTAGAAATGCACAAAATAGATGTCACTGTGCCATTAATGAAGTCCGGAAAGTAGAATTTTATGGTCAAAAACATCAAGGAATGGGCCTTAAAAGTTTTTTTCTAATTAGTGTTGTGTAAAGTACAGAGCAGTCAGAGTGTGCTTGGTGTGTGGAGAATCAGAAACGAGTACTGACTGACAAATCAAACTAAAGCTACTCAGCAAGGATCCATGAAAGGAGTAAATGTTTTGACATTTAAACCAAATAAAACCTTAAAATGTTCACAGCAGAAAAAGTGAGAGCAATAATGTAAATCTTTGCACTGCTAAATTTCTTCCTCAGAAAAGTCAGATGCCTTTCCAACCACAGAACATTTGCAGCAACATGGTTTGCAGTTTGGTGCAAAATAATACAAATTGAAGCATCCTATAACGTGGACCCCGTCCATGCAGTGGTTTCTTTGAACTGATATTCACTCATTCTCCTATGAGATGTGTGACGTTTAAGATGTTTTATAAAAGAAAAAAAAATCTACTAAAAACAGTGTCTCTGATTTCGGTTCATCTTAAAATTGTCTCTGATCCTCCAAATGTAGACTGACATTACTGCTGACTAATGTGGGTGAGAGTATATATGAAAAAAAAAAAAAAAAACATTTATCTAGGTTTTTTTTCTTATATCTTTTATCTAACAAATATTTTGACAGGAATTAAAAGCAACATATTTAAAAGAATCATGACATATCTCCCCATATATATATATATACTTCCTCTACAGGAAGAAGAGGCAAACAAAAAATAAGGTTAAATTTGGCAAATTAGAAATCCAAATAGTGGCAAAAACACCAATAATTAAAACATTACATTTTTCTAATTTTTCAGACATAAGCAATGCCTTTCTGTAAGTAGGAGTACACAGGGCTGATCTCAGCTACACTGACCCAGAGGCTTGGATAAAGCTTCAGTCCATCACAGTCTAACACAGACAGTCAAACAGTCATGATTACTCACACAGTTGGTCTCTGAGAATTACCATTTAAAAATGACATGAATACCTTTGAACTGTTGGGGGAAAAAAAGCAGGGAAAAGAACATTAGTTGAAGCAGAACTAATGTTCTGCTTCAAATCCAACTTAAAATATTTGATGTGCCATATATAACAAACATATACGAATATGATATGAGTGCACTGAAACACTGAAGACAGAAAGAGGACAGGAAATGCCTCTGTAAAAGAAAAGCTGCTCTATATTTTATCCCTGGCACCTGCTTTGTTTGGTCAGTCTCACTGCTTAAGGGTTTACTTCACAACATGGTGAATGTTTAAACAGTATGCCAAATTACATGTTTGATTCAGATGTGCTGGCTTGTACTGCATTCATTACAGAAGACTTACTGTCACTGGTGGGTTCCTCTCGGTATTTCAGTCGATACATAAATTCTTGTCTGCAGAACCCTGATAATCTAAACGCAAACCCAACTGTTTGTAATACTACGGAAAATAAAAAGTCATCCATCCATCCATCCATCAGGGATCAGGTCATAATCTTTCCCGCTAGATAAATATTCATGTAAATTCAAAACCTTAACATAGTATTTACAGTCTTTGAACAATTACCACATCTTTTTTCAGTTATTTTTTTATTAAACAAAGTGATTAATGAGAAAAAAAGTCCCCTTACCAAGTGTGTTATAGATGCCATCACCCTCCTCTTTCACCTGTTCATCTAGCCGCTCCATGTTCTGCACCAGCAAGGCCACCACCTGTCCCTCCAACTAAAAATAATGATGCAGTTCAAGTTACTTTTAACATATATTTCGCAGCAACATAAAATAAATGTCTATCAGCAATAAAAAAAAACCTAGAAAACTTATTCACAATAACATAAACAGTGTTAAGGCCTCCCTCCCTTCAAAATCGAATCCATATCTCTCCTTTTGCCCATCAGCTCAGTTTGAAATGTGCTGCGACATTTCAAAAAGAAAAGGGGAAAGTTGTCTAGAAAGAAAGACATGTAGGGGAACAGAGGGATGACTGACACCCGTTAAGTCCACACCTAAGGAGAGCAAACCCGGACATTTTCAGAGAAGCGCTGACGTGAACAGTGTGTTTTCGGTCAATTCGGGACTGGAGACTCATAACCAAACGAAGATTGCGGGGTGCCGGTGGGCTGGATAAAAGTAACATTACAGATGAAAAAAGACAGACAGTCAAAGCAGATTTATGGGCCACGGAGACTGTTGTGAATCATTTTGATTTATCTTATCAAGGATAACACCTGGCCTTCTGGCGGCAAGGACAGAGGAGCTGCAGGCATTACAGCTCAGAGAAGAGACAAATGGAATCAACCATCCCTTGCTGCCCTGAAACCGCTTCCCTTGGAAGTAGCTGTAAAAAAAGAGTGAGTTTATGGACGCTCCATTGCATGGTAAATTGACTGCATTTATATTATGCCTCCATCCTGAAAGAGCTGCAAAACTCTCTCAGGGCTCCTATCTCGCCCACAGTCATGTAAGAAGCCAACTCACTCACATATACACCAAAGTTATTCTATCAAGAAGGTTTTAAATTCATTTCTCTGCTTCTGTGACTCTCACTGCCTGAAGTTCGTCAGCAAAGAGAAAAAAAGTTTCACATATTCTATTTCCACTAAGCTAATACCAGGACTGACGCAGTTACAGAGTCAGGGCTGGAATGAGTTCTTTGGCAAACAAGGCAACACAAAACAGGCTCACAGCAAAGAGAACTGGTTCCTGATTAGCACCAGCTCTTTACTGGTACAAAACAGAGAGACAATTACATAATGGGAGGGGGAAAATATATCAATTAAGACTAACACGAAAAATCATGCAAAAAATAAATAAAAAAATCAGAGATGAAACTAGTAAAGGCAATTACTTAATATCTTTATTTTGCTGCTCAATGCTATATTTATGCAAACAGCAGTCAGTATTTTTGAAAAGCCTGACACACTGACTAGACTTTAGAAGGATTTAGTAGAAGGACGTTATGTTAACATCCACACATTAACCATATAGAGTAAGTATAAAGGATGTTTAACTTAATCAGCATCACAACAACAGCTTCAGATGTTTACTGGCATTTTCAAGTAGAAGCAAAGCAAGCATACAGAAAACATTAATGCATGGATGTGCTTGTTACTCTGACAAGGCTTAATAAGCTGGCTTTTAAACATGACAGAAAGAGTGTTTACACAACTAACTCAACTTAATTATTTTCATCTCCCTTTTTCTGGGTTTACAAGTCCAGCTAACACTGTGGGTTTCCACTAGGTTTGGGACAATACATCGATCTACATCGATTATATGGTCAATGAGTCAATGATACTGATCCAAAATCCTAACATCGGCCAAAAATCGATAAAGTAACCAAGTTGTCAAACACACTTTTATTTTGAAATATTTTCTTTCAAACTTAATGTTAATGCCAGAGCTAGGGAATAAAGTGGAAGGAATAAATGATGACCTAGTTGCTTTTTGTGTTGAATGGATCAATCACTCAGGATTAGAGCTGGACAATATATGACGATTTTCAAATATATCCAGATTTTGTCACACAACATATAGAATAAGAGCATATTGTTTATATCAAGTTTGCTTGTTTTGAGTTAAAAATCTCTTTTTTACCATTTTGCACGACTGCATCTTTGTTAAGGCCATTGCAAATTACTTTTTATTATTCTACTACACATATAATTTAGTTTTAGTCAAATATTTTAATGCAAATGTGCTTCTGATTCTTAATAAAAGTGCATTTAGCACTCAAGACCGTAAATTTGAACCATCTCTTTGGTTACTTGTCCAAAAGACATTTATATCGAGATATATACACTCACCGCCCACTTTATTAGTTACACCTTTCCAACTGCTCATTAACACTTAATTTCAGCCAATCACATGGCGGCAACTTAGTGCATTTAGGCATGTACACATGCCATCATGACAATCTCCTGCAGTTCAAACTGAGCATCAGTATGGGGAAGAAAGCTGATTTGAGTGACTTTGAACGTGGCATGGTTGTTGGTGCCAGAAGGGCTGGTCTGAGTATTTCAGAAACTGCTGATCTACTGGGATTTTCACGCACAACCATCTCTAGGGTTTACAGAG
>JAVQJG010136351.1:0-11269 GCA_036024015.1 Craterocephalus amniculus | reverse complement strand
ATTTTATTTTCAACTGCTTCCAAGATATGTCATCAAACACAAAACCCGCGCATCACTGAAGAAGTGATTTTATTCCCCCATACGCTGCTTCACTTTCTTTTGTCGCAGAAGTTTTTTATTTTTATTTTTTTCAGAAAATGTGCTTATTGCCACTCTGCCTCTACCAAAATGTCCTCCTCCTGCAGTGAAATATATGTTGAGCGCTTTCTTTCCGCTCCGGTAACCATGATGAATCAGGGAATCGGGGCTCTATTGATGAGGGCTTGGTTCAGACCGCTTGAAGATACTCTGAGTTAACATACTCTGAGTTGACACTCTCTGAGTCGACAAATCCAACACTAATCACCTTTCTTGAAACCGGAAACTCTGAGTTTTCCTACTCAGAGTTTGTCAACTCAGAGTTACCAGTTAAACTCCGAGTTTGTTAACCCTGCTTCTTGAAACAGGCCCCTGTTTACTTACCTGTGAGTTTTGTTGACGAGATAATTGATGTGATTACTTACCTGATGAGTAGATTGTTTACAGCTGAATCTAATGAGTGGAGATGTGATGTGATTGGCTGTTTTGCTAGACACACCCCTTGTACCTTGGAAGCGCCCCTTTAAAAGAGAAACAGAGAGTCTTTGGATGAGAGGATGGTGGTGAAACATGTTGATGATGCAGAGAAGAGTAGATGAAAACCAGTGGAGAATTTGAGCATGAGTGATAATCACCAGAGCAGATCCACAAGAGGATCACATGTCGTGCTTCCAATTACTGGTAGATGGGTTGTGGACTGAAACTGTAAATGGTGTAAATATCTTTGTAAATATATAACCAGCGCTAGTCCACCTCGCATTCGGGAGTAAACACCACAATAAAGCTCCAGAAAACGCAAGCCTTCGACCACAGTTCTTTCATCTGGTGGATAGAGCCTCAGCCCACTGCACTGTCTCTGGAAGCAGACACAGGGTGGAACCCGGGACCCAGTTCCATCACGAATTCATTTAATTTTGTTTTTTTTCTGAGGTTTGCTATAAGATTATATGTATTGAAGGATACCTAGCTGACTTTAAATACTCTCAGAGCCTCTCAGTTCTATCTCCTCTTTTTGTTTTAAATCCTATCCAAAGGCTGATATATTGTTAAGCAAAGACATGTTTGCAACATTGTACAAGTTTTTAATAGTTTTTTTTTAAGCTTTAATGGGTACAGCTCCTTTGTATTTATCAGAGCTGCTCCACTAGCACGCGCTTCTACGGTCTTCTACGCAAGTCTTTCTGAAGGTCCCCCTCTTCCAGGCTCAGATCCAAGGGTGACAGAACTTATCTGGTTGCTGCGCCGATGTTTGGACAGTTTCCCACTCCACATTAGAAGTGCTCACTTCTTTGTACTGGATTTTTAAGATTGTTGAGCTTGAAATATATGTTTTTTCACATGATAGACAGGATATTCCAAAAATGAGGACATTCTTCTTTTCAGTGGCTTTTCTGTTTTTCAGATGGACTGTCTCAGGGTGACGTATGTTTTTTAGTGGTGCCAATGAGATATATTTTCAATGTTCTTTGTATGCTTTCTTAGATGTCTTTTTGTGTGGCAGATTTACAATACCAATATTAGTTTCTGTGTGGTTTTTCCTCTTCCCCTTTTCTGTTGAACTTGTTTATTATCCACAAATTTTATCCCCTTCTCAATAGTGCACCTTGGGTAGTGGCAGTTTGTCAGGGCCTCTTTTTATGTTCCTCCTCATTCTCTTTGTCCCGACTCCTGGGTCTGGATATTGTAGCCCTGTCATACAATGTTCAGATAGCAGACACTGTGCTGTGGTATAAAATCAATAAAACTTTTTTTTCCTCAGTAGTAGCAGGCATTTTTATAATGGAATGGAGACAAGCTCTAATACGGAAACACTTAAGAGTATAACCGTAATATTTGTTGAAGGTTTTCATTTTCACAAAACATTTTGCTTGTATTTAAAGATATTAACAACCTGTGATCTCTTTAATTGGAAAACTTTTTGGACTTATTTCACCACTCCTTTTAAGATCTTATTGAGCTAGTTCATGAGGTACATATTAGCTCTAGGCTTCAGCTTTTTGCCAAAACAATGCTCAAATATACATTTGGCAGATTTCAAAGGCATACTGGCATTGTGATCAAATATGATTATTAGATAACTAAGCGGGGAGAGAAGTTTTGTTGTCAAGCAATTTAAAAGAAAAATGGAAAATGTCATCTAAAAATGGAGAGAACACAACAGCCAGTTGCAATAGAGTTTCAGTGCATGATAGGTTTATTTCTGTTGGCTGGGTGACTTGAACTGTTCAGTCACACTGCAGAAGGAGTAGGGAAGCCTCTGATGTGTAAAGAGTATTGGATTAGGAGTCAATGATACATCTGTACAAATATCATTCCATAAATATACATACATAAACATATCCATACTCATGCGTCCTTGTCTGTTCTGTTTCTTTATCTCTCATCTGTAATGACCTTCCCGTAACCTTTCCAATTTACTGTTCTTTCTGCCAAAACGAAAAAAGAGAGCTATTAAGACAGTTGACCGACTGAGCAAAAAGAAAGTTGCAATGCAATATAGGCAGTGTTGGTATATTCCATTAACTTACCGAAGTTTGTGTAATATTCAGTGCTGTTGCAGTACTAAGATTGTATATGATGAGCAGTGCTTTTCAGAAAAATAATTAAATTCAAAGTGCATTAATAATATTTTAGCATAATCTCATGTAGAGTTGAGGAATATAGGAAAAGGTTTACACCAAATTAATGACTGACATTGCCCTTCTCATGTACTGAGAAGAACAATGTCTATTCCAAAACTCACTGCAGAACATTGCATCATATACAGGCTGTGTTTCAATCAAACTAGTTTTGTACATTTTCACTAGACCGCAGACATAATTGTTGTGTAGTACTGTCTCATAAAGTACAGGGATGTCTCTGAGAGGATATGCAGGCATGCTCACACATCCAAACACAAATGTTATTGTATCTTTTGAATTTAAGATAATTAGTGTGTCTATCGTGGCAAGTTATCATTTGATAATCAGCGCTTACTGTAGATACCACATTAGTTTATAGATGAAGGAAGAAATCCTCCTCCAATATATAAATAGATTTACTCTCAAATATGTACAGCTTACTTTAAGGTTTGTATAGTCTGTTACGAATTATGATGCATGATTTCAATCAAGATGAGGCAAGTGTATTTGGAGCATGTTTCATGTACGAGACAATTCAAAGTGCTTTACATAAATGATTAAAAGCATTACAGCAGGATGCAGAGGATTTTAATATCAAAAAACATGAGAAACGGAGAACATCATGAAAATTCAAGCCTAAAGGAAACGGTGCAGGTTTTTATTTTGAATAAAAACTATGTAAATCCAAAAGAGAACAGGTGGGTTTTAAATTGGATTTAATTAAACTAAGTGTTTTAGATGATCTGAGGCCTTGTGAGAGTTTGTTCCAGACATGTGCGGCACTGAAGTTGAATGCAGCTTCTCTATCTCTGGTTCTGACTCTGTGAAATGAAAAAAGACCAGATCCTGATGATCTGCTGGGTTGATACTGAGTCAAGAGGATACTGTTGTATACCATTCAGAGTTTTATAAACTAGCTACAGAACTTTAAAGTCCGTCTGCTGACAGACAGGCAGTCAGTGTAAAGACCTCAGAGCTCGACTGATGTGGTCTTCTTTGGTCTTACTGAGGACTTAGCAGCAGAATTTTGAATAAGCTGCAGTTGTCTTATTAATGACCTGTAAAGACAATGTTACAGTAATAAAGCCAGCTATAGATGAAAGCATGGACTAGTTCTTCCAGGTCCTGCTGAGACAGCAGATCTTGTAACCACAATACATCCTGAAAGGCATTGTAGTTGGACTTTGATTCCATCACTACACCAAGTTAATCAAACATTTGATTTAATTTGTTCTTTGGAAAATTTCCTTCCTCTCATCAATTCCCCTGTCTGTTTATATCACCGATAGGTCTGTAATTTTGTTTTGCATGTTAGCAGAACTATATGTAGGCTATATTTGATAGTTTTGAGGGTCATAGAAAACATTGGACATTTAATTTAAACTGAGATTATTGAAGGCTACTTTTAAATAGAATGACAGACTGTTCTGTCATTCCTTTTCTACACGAGTTGGCCCAGATCAGGGATTCCTAAATCTGGTTCTAAAATGCCACTATCTTGCATGTTTTTAATTTTTACAAACTGCAACACAGCTGACCCATATTAATGGGTCATTAACAATCCTCCATAGAGCTCGACATGAAGCTGTTTGAGACTATTTTAATTTGAATGCTAATACAACTGAAGCTTTCACAACTCATCCTGGGGAGGACAAGGTCTATTCCAAATTGATAGCAATTCACACGAGTGGAAACTATTGATTCCTAACATCAGTTATAGCAAAATCAAGAAAGTCATTCATTTATTCATTTTATATACAGTTTATTTCAGGAATTAGCGGGGGCGAGAAGCACGGTGCACCCTGGATAGATAGGCAGTCTAAGGCAGGGCTAACACAGAGAGGCAAATAACCATTCACACTCACACCTACAGTAAGGAGAATTTAGAGTGACCAATTAACCTATCATGCCTGTCCTTGGAGAAAAATCAATGAATTATATATTAAATGTACAATGTATCGGCCAGACACCCTCCAAAGTTCCCTTTTTCTTCCGTTGCATAAGTATTGTGTTTTTTAATGACTCAATGTTGAAGTGACTCTGGCTGGGAAAATGTAAGCATTTATGTATAAAAACAACTTTGATATCTAAAGTTGCACATCACAACCAACTCATTGGCTCCATCTCATTTTCCTCTGCCAGCCTTATTGGACAAACCATGAGGTCTGCAAAAAACACAAAAATATTGACAGAAATGAAGGGAAGATGTTTCATGTGATCAGTGAATATTCCACAAAGTAGTGATTTTTTTTCATCAAGTTTACACAAAAGAAAATATTGTTATAAAGATTACATTGGATCCAGGAGCAGGCCCCTTAAACATCACATAACTTTAATGTGCAGTGGAAAGTCGGACTAAATACTGCCAGAAATGCATAATGAGGGAAGGTTAATCAAATAGGGAGCAAAAGTTTCCTGTGCAGTTAAATGGAACCTTGCTTGAGAATGTGACTCAGGTCTCAGTGTCATTTCAGAGTAGAGTCTGTGAGCTTCACCCAGAAATGCTGGCATGCTAGTGCCATGAGTGCATATCCACCTTACTGAGTTAATTGGACAGCTGCTCAGCATCAAGACTCATACACACACACACAGCTAACTCCTTGAGTCTGATGGCTGCTTTATTGTGACAAATATGGGAGCAATTTATTGGTCTCCCTGGACAGTAAATAGAAGGTTACTTGCAGCACCAGAGCTTTAATTGCATTGTCAGGAAAAGGTAATGTCTAGCCATGCAGGCTCTGATGTGCATTCGTAAACTCTCATGAATATACACATTCACACAACCCCTACAGTTTCTGTGCACACACTTTTAATGTTTGAATAAATGTGGGCACATGTACACCCACAATTACAGCGCATTAAAAGTAATCTATTTTGTCAAGCTTTCTCTTTCTATTGACTTTATCCTCCCATTTGTTTAAACCAACACGGTAAATAGTAACAACACACAGCTTCTCTCTACTAAAACTGCCAAGGCATCAGGCAGAGAACTCGAGTTATCTTGTCTTTGAACACATATCCACCTTAATAAGTTAACTTGCTGTTATAAAATGTATTGCTCTAATGTGTGGTTCAAGTGTAGGAACTTGGTGACACAAGTGAGCCAAAGGATCATTGTCAAGAAGGTGTGCGATATCGTCATGGAGTTCATCTTTTTTTTTTTTTCAAAAGATAATCATGGCATGACAATTATAATTATATTATTGCTTTTTCACCATCAACATCTTAACTCCATCAGCAATGTTCCTGTATTGACCAAGGCATAACTACTGTCCCTACTTTTGATCATCATGATGTCTCTAAGATTCATCACATATTCATTCAACTGTATACCTTTCCAACGAAGGTCAAGCTCATTCCTAACCTCTTATTTCACTTGAGTATTTTATACTGTTGGAGCAGTAAAAGATTAAACATCTGCATGGCAGTGCCCTGAGGGTCATTGTTAAAAACATTGAGTTACTGTAATTCATAGGCTGCAAAAGGTTTAACAAATTGAGGCATTTGCTGTACACAGTGGCAAACATATTTTAGAAGACATTTGGGCTAGTGCCTGAGTGACCTCAGCCCTCTATGAATATGTATTGTTGGTTAGTGACCAAGAAAGGTCATTACACTCTACATTCAGCATCAAGTAGATTTAAAGAACATGTCTTGTTTTGTTGCTAAAGATCTATGCAAAAGACAAGTGAACACAACTACTTCAAAAAGTTCACTTGAGCTTAATGCTTGCAGGAATAATAATTCATTTATTAATTTATTTATTCATTTATGCAACCATTAAACTATTAAACAACAGTAAATAATTTGTTTGTTTTGTTTTGTTTTTTGTTGTTTTTTTTCTCCTTTTCTCTAATGTGTGAGCTATGTTAGGCATTCATGTGGTCATGTTTTTCATATTCTAATGAATTTTCTGTTCTGTGTACATGTGTGATGCTGTGAACTAGGCTGTGAACAGAATTGCCCCTTCGGGGATAAATAAAGTTTTCCGATTTTGATTCAATAAAATCAATGTTTGGAATTTGATTTTTTTAATGGATTAAAAAAAAAGAAATCAGGGAGACGTCTTTCTAGCAAAAAATGCCCAGAAAATCTGTGTATCTAGCTCTTTTTATGTCTAATTAGCAAAGTTATCCAACATTGAAGCCAGTTTTGTAAAGTGATTTTGCATTTTGTATGTCAGCCAGTCTCTTTGGTGCTGCACTCTGCCAACACTTGTTTGTAGGCGGCGGTGTACAAGGGATTTCCAAAATACTTCTCACTTTTCAAAGACAATCAGGAATCATTATGAAACAAAACGTGCACAAAAACCCTCAACTTTTTGCTTAGAAAGATTTGCATGGTTCCCTTGAGAGAGTATGTGTGTGCAGGTTTACACATACACACAGGGTGCTGCGTTGTTCATGTCAGGTTCCATCTTTCTCAGTCCATAAACATAATGCTATCAAAGAATGTTATCACAAGATCTCCTGCCTGTGCATTACAGCACATCATCATTTTCATTTTAATCTTTAACCCATCCCTTCTCTGTGCATTTATTATGTGTGCTTGTTTAAAAATCTGTAAATTACAAAAAGGGTAAAAACCAGTCAAGCAAACGCTAAATGAAAATGACATAATGAGTGCCAGGCAGAAGTGAGAAGTCTAATGCATAACTCTCTAATTGGTGTCTGGGTTGGCATGGGGGTGGAAGACCACCAGAAGGATAAAGCACAACTGGGGATAGAGGCAATAAATAGGAGGGAGCAGATGGTCTCCTCCAGAGGACAGACACCCAAACAAATGCAACAAACTGGACACTATGAAAGTTGGAAGTAGGTGCTGGTGTGTCCATATGTGTGAGTAACAGTGTTTCATGACTGAGTCAATGCACTCTAATGAGAAGCTGTGATAGCACTTTAATATTTCTCAGTAGCAAATAATCCTGACAAACACAAGTATTACTTCTGAGATCTGTCATGAGCTTTTGTAATAAATCAGTTATGATTTATCTGCATGCAGACATTAATGGATTACAGGTTGTGTGAGTTTTTCTTCCAAATTTGAAAGGTTCAAATTGCAATTGGAGTGTTTAATTCTTTTCTTGATCTAAGATATAGATAAAATATTGAGGGTACGAGTAACTACGAGCTGCAGTTTTGGAATTAAACCTATTCCCACCATTTTTTATATATTTGAATTTCAATTCAGAAAAAATAACGTATTACTCTAATTTTATTCTAAAGGCTGGGCAGAAGTGTAAATACTAGATTAGGAAGTGATGTTTCTCAAGACTAAAACTAGTTCTCCCTGCCTTCAACTTTCAGCTTGTTGTTTAGAGGAAGCTAGTTCCAGTCAACCCCCTTTTTGAACAACATTAATTAAATGTTTGAGAAATAAGACATTTGCATATTTGGAAGTTGCTACTTCATTCTTATATCATATGTAATTCCAGCTGGTTAGAGTATGGCTCTTTTATTTTTCACGAGAATGCCCCTCTGCCAAAATATAACCCAAATACTGTTTCTTCAAGCAGAGCAGAACAACCTATAACTTTATCCTCCTGAGACACAGCATTTCATTTTATTGTCCAGTGTAGTGGACTTTTTTTCCCCTTTCTCTTACTTTCTCAGTCTTCTTGATCCATACAGAGGACCACAGTTGTATTGAGATTATGATATGTGAGGGCTGTGGCCTTCCTAACTTGCCTATGTCTGTCTTTATAAAATGGACTCCATTTTGGCAAGAATAATCATGTTATTAAAATTAATATGTTTTCCAATCGTTTCCGGTGTTTGAACCTATTACAGTAGGAATGTTTGAGTGAGTATTCAGATCTGAGTTTTTTTTTTTTCTTTAGGAAAATGCTTTATACTTAATGTTTACTGTAGAGGACATCAGCACTTTACTGTTACTGTCAAAATTCTTTTCAGTGGACACCTCCATGACAGAGGTAGAGAAGATTCTTAAAATGACTGAAGGAGACTTGGATAAAGAGTTTTCAGTGGGCAAAAGTCTAGACTACATGCAGAGCCAGATATGTACTGCCGTCCTCTGTGGGATAAAACAGACTGCATTGGGTCTTAAGTACAGTAGTGCAAACCAGAAAAATATTCAAATGTAAATAGGAAGAATAGCATATAAAAATAAGAAAAGGTTAATCTGAAATGTTATATCTCTTTTTCATGAGTAGTTTAATTGAGTTTGCATTTAACTAAATTCTTTGTATAATTTATGCATTTAATAAAAGTTTTCTGTTGAGAACCTTGAGCACAAGGAAATCCCCAAATTCTTTCTCAAAACATTTTTTCTTTTCAGTTGGATTTTTTACACATATCCCCTTCACAACCTCCCTCTGGCATCACAAGAGAATATCTGAAGAATATCAAACCTATCAACCTGTCCTATTGGTCATCTTTGGTCATGTAAGTGTAAAGTGTACCAGTAAAGTGTAAAGTGTTGTAAAGTGAAATAAATATGTTGTAACCCCAACCACAGAGTTTAATTTCTAACCTTAACCAATGCTGAGGTTGAATTTATTCTCTGGTCATACAATGTTTTCTCTCTGTAATAATAACTATTTGTGTATGCAGAGAAATTAATTTATTTGTGCTAAAAATAGTAAGGTAAAAAGAAGATTCTACAAGTGTGCATTTACAGATGGCATAGAAAGACACTGTTTCATCATTCTCCCTGCTGAATCAACTTAATAAAACTCAAAAACTATTTAGTTGGCTTCAGTGAAAGAAATGTCCTCAACACCAAATTCTTTAGTTGTCAAAAATTAGGTAACATTGTTAACTATTATCACCCTCAAAGATTTGTGTCAACAAGTATCATACAAAGGCATCAGTTGTGCAACGCTTCTGCAGTCACCAACAAACCAACCTTCCCCTCCCTCCTCTTTAACCTCTTTTGCTGGCAACTCTAAGGCCAGTAGAAATGTGTGCTAGTAGGAAAATGTTTTTTTTCTTTATTCCCTTAGAAATTCACTGGGTTGAGTGAAACAACCTGAAGGTAATTTTACACACCGCTGATACAGAACATGGTTTAGCTGTTTCACACGGAATTAGTCAAGCTGTAACATTAGCAAGGAAAATTGGATTAGGAAGGTTGTATTTTATTTAATATGTCAACAGGTTATAAGGCTTTGTACAATGACAGGGATTAAAAGACAAAAGCATTAAAACCCTAAGAAAAAACACTAAAGAATACACTGCATTGCATATTTTGATGTATCTTGATAAGTTTTTTCAGGATTATAGTCCTTTTTGGAAAATAGCTTTAAGTAGAAAAATAATCTTATTCTAATCTTACAGGTTAAATTACTACAGTTCTCAATGTTACGATCTGATACAGAAAAAGACAATCTTGTTTTGCCAGCAACAGGACCTATAATTGATCATGGACTTCAAAATGTCTCATAACAGCTTCCACTTCTGTGAATGGTAGAAGAGAAACATGATTCATAAGGGTTCTTTTCTTCAGTTTAAAGCTGATGTCTTTAGTCCTTTTTAAAAGCTTTAAAATATTCAGGACAGGAAAGGGGATCCAATGGTGCTATAACATGTAGAACTGTAATATGTTTCCAACGTGGTGTCGCCTGTTCGAGACAAACATAAAAGTGATGCTACTGCCTAAATCCTAGGAAGTGACACGACTATGAGCATCCGAAAAAAAGTTATTCAGTGCATGTTAATGTGACAATGCCAACATGTTTACACTGCTGGGTGTTTTTTTTTTGTCTGACACAGCCCTTCCTGAAGTGACAACTATTACATGCAGCACTGGAGCACCACAGGGAACTGTACTTTTACCATTCTTTTTTAAGGCTGTATACTTCAGAATTCCATTACAACTTTGTCATTTGCAAAAGTTGTGAGATGTATCCATTATTGACAAGAAGCTGAATCCAGTTACTGGAAAGCAGTGATGGGAATAATGGCAGAAAAATAAATGGTGTCACCACCAGTCCTTTTTCAGAAATGGGTCATCTAACTTCTTACTCTTTCCAATACTACAATGCCTTTACCATTACTGATGATAAAACATCACTCACCACACCCTACCATTGTAAGACGAGATTCAGAAGTTTCACATTTTTTCTAACTATATTGTGCTACTGCTGTAGGGGAGGAAGAGTGATTGAAACTGGATATTTCTCTCAAGAGAAGAAGAGTTAACATATTGTGTAGTGATCAAGTGCAAGTGAAGAATAACGCATCATGTGGGTGCCAGAAATGTCCATTATTTCTCTCACCCTTGACCCAAATGCTAGGGTGGCCAAATTTGAGCTGGTGAAAAAGAGGGATCACTTTTCGGGGGGTGCTGTAGTGTTAATGCAGCATCACACTGTGTGGATAAAGACTCCAGCTATGTGCTGATCTTTTTCACATTTTTACTGAATTGTCATAGTCTACATAAGGGAGAAGCAATCTGAAGTGATAATTACTATCATTCCCACAAAATATTGAAAATCTCAGATAGGCAGAGGCGAAGGATGGTGAGAACAATCAAACTCAATCCACAGACCAGCTCCAAAGACCTACAACATGACCTGGCTGCAGATGGTGTCACTGTGCATCGTTCGA